>JASGAU010341033.1:0-12667 GCA_030220045.1 Australoheros facetus
CACACACACACACACACACACACACACACACACACACACACACACACAAACATGATCATAGACTGCTTTGGTTAATTGTGCGGTTTTGAGGTCAGGCAAAATTTTGGCTTGAAACGAACAGGCAAATTTAAAGATATATAACGCGCAGGCTATTTACAGCATCAGTCCAAATACCCTGGTGTCAGTCTTCAAAAACCCCAGTTATGGCATCACCCTAGGCTTAATGCTCTGTGATGTAAAGTGCGCCTAAAGCGATGGAGAGCCTCGTCTGGCTTTGATGACACCCCGCATTTATCAGTCATGTAGATTACAGTATCACCGCAGTGTCATCTTGAGGACAGATCCACACTGACAGAGCCATGCATTTTACTTTACACCCACACACATACAGCTTTATTATTATTATTATTATTATTATAACTATGTGTATTAAGTAGACCTACACAATTGTAATAACAAGTCTTAAATAAAAAAATGTTTCTGTGATATTTTGACCTTTACAGATGAATACTTGATTTTTCCATATTTTCAATGTAGATCAATTAATTCTCTTTCTTTCTTTCTTTCTTTCTTTCTTTCTTTCTTTCTTTCTTTCTTTCTTTCTTTCTTTCTTTCTTTCTTTCTTTCTTTCTTTCTTTCTCTTTCTTTCTTTCTTTCAAGCTGTGCTGTCCAGCAGCTTAAGCAAGCTAAATTATAGTCTGCGGAGTAAAAAAAAAAGAAGAAAAAAAAGAGCACAAATAATTGGTTGCTGCATCTGCAACAAAGCACAAAAAAAGAGAACAGCAACTGAAAGAGAAAAACAGAAACCAGCACACAACCTTGCTTTTTTTTTTGTTTGTGTGAGCAAGCGTAAGTGTCTGTGTATTGTGTTTGTCATGAAACATACCTGGTAATAAGGGTGAAAAAACCACAGTGACACCCCTCCAGAAGCCTGAAACAGACAGAGAAGTACCCAGAAGATCTGGGCTGCCAGCCACACCCCAGGAGCACTGAAGAATCAAGGCCACATATCCCAACATCTGCATGCCCACGCCAGCAGAAGGAAGAGGGAGGCCCAGTGCCCAAGAATCACCTTAAACCTGGCCACCCCCACCACCAGCGAAGAGGTCCAAGCCACACAGACCACAACCTCCAAGTGACCACAAAGCGCTCACGCCCCAGGGAGGGGGCAACAATGACCAGCATGGAGTGGAAAACCCTCCAGTCCCTACAACCATGTCCATGTCCTACAGGGGTCAAGGTTCACCAAGTCCTAGATCCAGGCCCAGCTGTACACACACACACAGAAACATACTGGCCACATACATGCACATACACATCAATACACACACAGTCTGCTCTCTCACACACACACAAAGACAAAAATAAATACACAAAGACACACACCCATCCACATCGATCCCCCTTCGAGTGAGGGTGAATGGATGCTCCACAGAAACAGCAGCAACTCGGGGCACAGCCAACCCGGTCCCCGGACCACCAGCTAGCACCCCTCCCCACATGTAGGGTGCAGAAAACAAGGGTTTAGGACCCACCCGCTTACCATGCTCCATGATGTGTTGGGTGCATGTGTTGGTGTATGTAGGTTTATGAGGTTTAAAGGATGAGTATGACTGTATGAAAACTAGAGTGTAATTAAAATTGAGGGGACAGATGTGACATGAGCACCTAACAGCTGGTCAACAGTACTCATCCACGCTGCCTTTCAAAACCCTCTATGTCTAAGGTGCTAATAAAATTGGGGTGCAGACAGTAGTGAAGAGGTGAGTGGGGTCAACTAACTCCCCAATTTCCCACATGCACTTGCACTTGCTGGCAAGCACAGTAATATGATGTTTCTTGTAGTTGGTCACCAGGTTTGCACACATCTCAGGAGGGATTTTGGCCCACTCCTCTTTACAGACTCCTTTAGGTTTTTTGGCTACTGCTTGGCAACTCGAAGCTTCAGCTCCCTTCACAGATTTTCTGTATTTGTAGGGTCTGGAGACTTGCCAGGCCACTTCATCACCTTAATGTGATTCTTCTTTAGCCATTCTTTTGTTGCTTTGGTGGTATGTTTTGAGTCATGCTGGAAGACCCATCCACCACCCATCTGCAGTGTTCTGGTTGAGGGAAGGAGGTTCTCGTCCAAGATTTTGCCGTACATGGCCCCGTTCATTGGCCTCTCAATGCAGTGAAGTTGTCCTGTACCCTTAACAGAAAAACAGACCCAAAGTACAGTGTTTCCACTTTCATGCTGGACTGTGAGATTGGTGTTCTTTGGCTGCACTTTCTGGAGCAGGGGGACCTTGCAGGCACTGCAAGATCTCAGTCCATTATGGCAGAGTGTGTTCTTGGTGACTGTGGTCCAACTGCCTTCAAATCATTAACAAGCTCCTCCTGTGCAGCTTTGGAACAAACCATATATAGGCAAAGGTGATAGTTTGCCTGCTGGGCATTGCTGTCTGGCGCACCTCCGACGGTGCCAATGGTTGATTGCAGGGTCGTCAGCCAGGAACCACCGCTGATTGACGTTTTACTCTATTAATCCCGGAACATCTCGTGGTGGCAGAGCAACGGACAGAGACGTCTTCCTACCGCCACTGCAGCTGACCCTAGGATCATTGCTTTCCCCAAGCCTCGTCTTTTCTTCTTAGCCACAGCCAAAAGCTCCCCTGCTCTGCCTCTTCTGCCAGCTCTTTGAAGGCCTTCTTCAGCTTTTGGCCAGTGACTCCAACGCTCTTCAAGAAAGGCTAGGTTGATTTTCCCACAAAGCCTCTGCAGCTGACTTCAACAGGGTAAGTAACAGCTGAGTACCTTGCATCTCTGCACTCAGCTGCCAGCTCTGAGTATTTCTCTTTCTACCTCTCAAAAGCTGCCTCCATCCACATCTCCCATGGTATAGTGAGCTCTGCCATAATCAATGTCCATACTGAGGTGGAGCAAAAGTTAGAGCATATTTAGGAATAAACTTACCTAATTCATAGACAGCCGCATTACATACAATAGCAAATGTGACCACAGGTGCCTTATAAAAGGGTCAGTTCAGTGTGTAATCTGGCATATGGGGAACCAGAACCTATTCTTGAACAAGACCTTTTTATGTTACTTAATTTTATAAACTGTTCATTTTGTTTGTGCCTTAACCCCCCAAGGAATTAAAGAGTCTCACCATCTCTTGGATTGTGTAGGGCTATATAAACTTATTAATTTCACCTTACCTTATGCATTTTCCTTACAAATGTGATACCATTTAGGGGGAAATCAACAGGCTTTCCAACTATATAAGATTTAGTTTTTTAATAAAACACACTATCTATTGATGAGCTGTCACTCAGTTTGTAGTCAAGCTCAAGGTACTGATGTAAGAAAAGGCATAATAGATAAATACAGTTAGCCAGCTTAAAAGATAAAACATTTGCTGCCTGTCAATTAAATATAAACTAGTGTACATTCACTGACGAGATATAACAATTTCACCATCTGGCTCATCAGCTGTGTAACCACAGACTATATAAAAAGACAGAAATAGGCATTATTCCATCACCTATTGACTTGTGATTGAACTTAGACTTATGACTGTCGCCATCTTAACTTTTTAAAGCCTAATGTCACAACCACGAGGTTGATCCAGATTAAGAAATTGAGGTACACTGCATGGTCATCCAGTAAAGACTTGTCACTTACAATGTACCCTACCCTAAAGCTTTTGTGACACTGCTAGGGAGCATAATGTCTGTCCGTCCGTCCGTTTTCCTCCACTTATCTGGGGCCGGGTTGTGGGGGCAGCAGCCTAAGCAGAGAAACCCAGACCTCCCTCTCCCCAGCCACCTCTACCAGCTCATCCAGTTGGACCCCAAGGTGTTTCCAGGCCAACCAAGAGATGATAATCTCTCCAGCGTTTCCTGGGTCTTCCCCGGGGCCTCCTCCCAGTAGGACATGCCTGGAATACCTCACCAAAGAGGTGCCCAGGAGGCATACTAGTCAGATGCCTGAACCACTGGTTCCTTTTGATGTGGAGGAGCAGCAGCTCTACTTTGGCCCCCTCCCGAATGGCTGTGCCTCTCACCCTGTCTCTAAGGGAGAGGACAGCCACCCTTCGGAGGAAGCTCATTTCTGCCGCTTGTGTTCGCACTCTCATTCTTTTAGTAACTACCCAAAGCTCGCTTTCATGCTCAGCTCCCTCTTCACCATGACAGACCGGTGCAGCATCTGCATCACTGCAGATGCATCCCCGATTCGTCTGTCAATCTCCTGTTCCCTTCTCCTGTCACTCGTGAACAAGACCCCAAGATACACACAGATACCTGGGGCAGCAGGTTTTTTGCAACCAGAGGGAAAACCACATTGTTCCTCTTGAATTTGAGGTTTGACTAATGGATGGACCCTTCTTTCCAGCACCCTGGCATAGACCTTACCGGGGAGGCTGAGGGGTGTGATCCCCCGGAAGTTGGATCCCCCCTACCAGTCTCCTTTTAAAAAAGACGGGGACTACCACCCCGGTCTGCCAATCCAGTGGCACTGCCGCAGATCTCCACTCGATGTTGCAGAGGCGTGTCAACCAAGACAGCCCTACAATATCCAGAGCCTTCAGGATCTCAGGGCAAATCTCATCCACCCCAGGGGCCCTGCCACCAAGGAGTTGTTTAACCACCTCAGTGACCTCACCCCCAGTGATGAGCGAGTCGTCCCCCTCATCCCCAGACTCTGCTACCACTACAGAAGGCATGTCAGATGGATTAAGGAGGTCCTTGAAGTATTCCTTCCAGTGCCTGACTATAGCCTCAGTTGAAGTCAGCAGCGCTCCCCCTGCACTATAGACCTTGTGAGTAGAGCAGTGCTTTCCCCTCCCGATTCGCCTGAAGGTTTGCCAGAATTGCTTCAAGGCCATCTGAATGTCTTTTCCATGGCCTCACCGAACTCCTCCCACATCCGAGTTTTTGCTTTGGCCACTGCCCGATCCATCTTCTGCTTGGCCTGCCTCCGGAGTCCCACAGTCTAACCAAGCCCAATAGGACTCCTTCTTCAGCTTGATGGCTCCCTTCACCTCTGGTGACCACCATCTGGTTTGGGGATTACCACCACGACAGGCACCAACCACCTTGCAGCCACAGCTCTAAGCAGCAGTCTCAACAATGGAGGTGTGGAGCATGGTCCATTTGGAGTCAGTGTTCTTAGCTTGTCAAAGTTGTTGAAGTTCTGTCGGAGGTGGGAGTTGAAGAGCTCGCGGACTGGGGCCTCTACCAGGCATTCCCAGCACACCCTCACAATACGTTTAGGTGCACTGGGTCTGTCCAGGATCCTCCCCCACCACCTGATCCAACTCACCACCAGGTGGTGATCAGTTGACAGCTCAGCTCCTCTCTTCACCCGAGTGTCCAGAACATATGGCCGCAGATCTGATGATGCGATTACAAAATTGATCATTGACCTGTGACCTAGGGTGTCCCGGCGCCATGTGCACTCATGGATATCGTTATGTTCGAACATGGTGTTCGTTATGGACAAACTGTGGTTTGCACAGAAGTCCAATAACAAAATGCCATTCGGGTTAAGATCAGGCAGGCTGTTTTCCCAATCATGCCCCTGTAGGTCTCTTTGTCATACTGTTATATTTATTTTGTACATTATGGTCCATAATGTATGTAATGTACAAAATAAATATAATCTTGTTTTCAATTGAGACTTTAAGTTAGTGGCTGAGACCATAAAATCATCAGAAAAGTGAGGTCATGGATAATTGGGGTAGAGGGTGGTTTTCCCTTAGACCGGGATACAACTTTATTTTGTTTTATAACCAGAGAAGTCACCATTTGCTGGTCATTAGAAATAATACAGCTTAATACACACACTTCAGAGCTGGCTTCACTTTTCAGATTACTGAAGCCAACCTAGGTCCAGCTTTACTGTATAGGGCTCTGACCCACTGATATATGGCGTCAATTATGCTGACATGTACATGAGTACTACAAAAGCCTTGCTGTTTCAAACAATCACTGGCCATATTGCTTTGGCTTGTCAAAGTCAGGTATTTACATCTTTAGATTTCTCCTACATTCAAAATGTATGGGAAATTCATCTGCACTTACTGTTAAATATTTTTTAGACACGCACCGTTTTTACTAATCAGTTCTATTTACTTCAACTGTTAGTGGTGATTACGTTTTGAGTTTACCACTGCTCAGTCTTAATTCAATCAACCAACTGATACCACACAGGCATGACTTTTGTAGCTCACAAGCTATAAAATCCATACACATTCTGTTAACACAATGATGAGCCAGATTTTCAATCAATGAAGATTAACATAGTTAACTTGCCTAAGGTAAGTTCCTGCTGTCTGCTGCTTTTTTTCACAGAGGAAGCCCAGATATGATTATGTGGAAGGGGAAATTATGCCAAGATGTGTAGAGATTAATAAATGTTAATTATTTGACAGGATATGCAGTCTTTACACAGTGATTAGGATATCTCCAAGACAAGGTAGAGATAGAGTTGGAAGAAGAGGAGAGTGAGGAAGGAAGAGAATAAAGAGGAAGATGAACGGTACCTGATAAGGATTTCTGTCTCTCTCTCTTTGACATGGAGTGACAGGGGACTGCATAGGCAACCTGTTCTTCCATAACTTCATTTCTCTTTAGGGGTTGGGTGACTGCTAATCAGACCTGAAATGCCTGGAGTACCAGTCAGAAAGCATAAGTTACGAATATCACTCATTATAGCATATACAGGTGCACTTTCGCAGTTCTTGGTAGACACAGATACTAAGGTGCGGTGTGTGGAAAAAGAAAAAAGAATCAGGTGTTGCATCCAGCTGACATGCAAAAAAAAAAGACACACACATACACACGGGCAGAAAGGCAGCTAATATGCGTCTTCATAATAGATGACTTAACATTTTCAGAAATACCTGATACACAGAGGAATCCAGAGCAATGCACTGCGTATGGCAGTGCAGTACATATATCTTTGTGTCTGCCTCTGTGTTCTATTGGTTCAGTCCTGCCAATATTCCAACTGTGAGTGAGTACATCTGACTAATGTACATCAGCTACAACCCTAGATACCCCCGACACACACAGACACCCCCAACCAAAACACACATGTGCACATGCACACAAAATGCTTCTTTCTGCATGCTGCTCCTGCCTCAGTTGCATTATTGATTGTGTAACAGAGAATTATATACATTATATATATATAATATATATATATTACACACACATGACTGCAACTTTGGTAAAGGGAACACATGTACATGTCTTATTAGAGCAGTACTGTGTAACTGTAGGTATCATTGGCCTTAAAAAGCTGCAATAAATGCCCAGATAGTTGATCAGTTTCATTTTCACTAAATATCACAAAAAGAAAAAATCCCCAAACCCTGTCACCAAACATTTCTGGAGAAAGATCATTTGATTTTCTTGTGGAACTGATTCCCATTACATTTCCAAAAGTTGTTGTAATTTCATCAATAAGTGTTTTGTTTATGAAAAGGGTGATTTTCTTAGTGATTTCATATCATGGCAGATTCTCCATTCGGGGTAGTTTCCAGGCAGATAAACTGGTCACCAAAACATTTCTTATCAAAATGGAAGGTCAGTATGTGCTTTTCAACCATCTAGTCTGCTAGTAGTTTTGTAAGAGAGAACAGCATTATTTCAATATTACATATAAATATCATAGTTGTGTTAGTTGTGCCTTTACATCTCCATCTGTGGTGTTTGACTTCGAATAGATGACATAAATGCTAGCTGGCGATTGTATTTTATAATAGCTGTTTTGAACATATGCATTTGTTGATTCATTTTTACAAACTCAACCAACTTGCAAACACTTCAGTTTAAAGCATAAACCAGCAACCACTTTTTAAATATAAATAACATTTCTTCTTCTTGTTATTATTATTACTATTCAGTATTAGTTCCTACTAACTATACTGAGAATAGTTAATGATTGGAAGTGACAAACACTTTCCAATCACTAACTCGTGTTTTTTGTTTTTTTTTAACCAAGGCTGGGAAATTACTGACTTTTTACATAAATATCTTGCTCCTGTTGGCCTGTATGCATGATCTTGTTTACAAATGAATGTGTATGCAAATGCAAGTCAGCATATGTGATAATCTGTAAAGATAATAATATTTCTATTTGACCTAAAAAAAGCTTAAAATGTGATCAGATCTTTAATGCATTGCAGTGTTTGAATGAAATAACATTTGTCATTCTCACATCATGATGAAGTGTATCACATGAAATAAGGACATCAAAAAGAGATTTGTTGTCTGATTTCCATCTTTCACACTTTTCCCAAATTGCACTCCCTTCTGTCTTCACTCCCAGGTCTTTTTAATCATGCCCCTTTTGTCCTGATTGAATATTTATTGGCTTATTTATTCTTAATCACAGACAGCCGCATGTCTGTCCTATCAAATTCAAAAGGCCCCAACCCTCCAGAAGGGAATGTACACACATCTTCACATATGCACACACACACACACACACACACACACACACACACACACACACACACACACACACACACACGCGCGCACTTGTGTCCACACATGCTCACATACACACTGTTAAATGCACAGCTGAACCCCTCTTCTTAGGTGCCCCTGGCAATCTCTCAGTGGGCAAGTCAGTAAGTCAGGAAGTGGCAGTCAGTCAGTGAATGAGTCAGTCTGTTAGTTAATCAGCTCGTCAGTCAGTGTGCCTTTCAGTATGTCATAGTTTGCACATGTCAGTCTGCTTTAAAAAGTAATTTATTAATTAATAAAAAAAAAACGTATTACCAAATTATATTAAAAGTGTTGTTTTTCTTTTTTTTGAAAAGGGACAACTGAAAGCTCTTGGTCCTGAAAGCATCTAGCAAGCAATTTGCAACACTTTTAATTTTAATTTTTTCCAGTATATTTTAGGTTAGTTTACAAAGTTTTTTTTTTTTTTTTTTTCTTTTGGTTCTGTTTGTTTGTAGTTGTTTCATGGTACTGTTTGCGTAGGTATTTGCCTACGGAGAGGGATTTTAAACCTATGTGAATATTCTCTCATCGAGTCCTCCAAAAACCAAATAGCACATGGTCTGATATAGATGACGCTGTTCAAAGGTCAAATGCTGATTGGTTGTGGGCTAGAAGGGAAAGGAGTGACAAGGGAGTTAACTGGGAATGGGAGAGCACAAAAACCCATCAAAGATAAAAAAATAAAAAAATAAATACAAATACAGCAAGAAAAGCACAGAGAGTGGCTGAAGCAGGCACTTTAAATTGCTCTTAACAGTCGGTTTCACTTCAGCTCTTTGAATTTTGAAAACTTCTCTCTTCTTCACCGCTGGCTGAAGGAACAACAGCACCAAAGTAAGACTAGTTAACAGACCAGTTGTAACACATACTTTGGACACTGCCTCCATCTGGCAGCAAACCCTCTCTACATGTCTACATGTCCCTAGCTCCCTATGGTCTCCCAGCACTGCCAACAGAGAACCATGTTCAACCCATTAACTTGAAAGTCCCCAATATTATTTAGTAAGAATCACACTTAGAAATTTCTCAGAATGTTTGTGAATATGGACTCAGATTTGTAAGGAGACTGTTACAAATAAAATACTTTAAATGAAAGTTTTAAATTGTAATAGTGAACAAAAGACATTTTTTTGAAGCTGGAAACGGCAAGATCCTATTTAGCTGCTTAATTACATTATGCCTTGATCAGATATGGTATGAATTTAAACCTCTATGAACAGTGTGTGTCTATTCTTATAGATTTCATTTACACATTTTAGCCTCCCTTAGCTCTACCCACATGCCCACAGAACATTATCCCACAAAAAAAGAAAGTGTGTCTGTCGGGCCCTGTTTTCTCCCAACTAGAATAACACCACCTAAATGACACTCTAACTACACTCATTGTGTCCCCTCTCTAACAGCCTGTCTTTTCCTCATGCTGTCCTGCTCTAATTGAATTACCATAGTCTCAGTGTATCAATTCTAACTTTGCTATTGAGATTTAATCGGGTGTGCAGGAGACCGGCTTGGCGGGCCAAAGGGTCCTTTTGTGAGAGGCCCATCTGTTAGTGACACAAGGGCTCTAGATTCTGCCTGGCCCAGAAACAGAGTGGGGGGTGTGGGATGGATGACACGAAGGAAGGATGGACTGCTTCTCTTGGTGCAATAAATATATGAATAAATAAATACTCCCACCCCACTATTCCTGGATGTCTGTCTAGACTTCTGGGTTTTCACCTTGGTTGTCTTATGTTTGTGGTCTTGTGGGGTTTTTGTTTTGTTTTTAGTAATCTCATGACTTTATAAAACTTTCAAGGAATTACCTTGAATCATTTAAAAATAAGTAAAACAGTGGGGTAATAAATGAAATACAGTAAAACCTACATGAAACACAAAAAAGTCACGGGTACAGTTACTGTATTATGAAAACTGTCTTTTTAAACTATACATTACTGCCATGGTCCTGGGATTTGGACCCAGTGTTTTCAGTTTGTGGACTTTGAATCATTGTTTATTATTTAATATTCTATTTTGCTCTTAGGTTGATTATCACATTTAATATCTTGTGTCTCAATTTTTTTTGGTCAGGGTTTTTTTTCGTTAGTATTCTGCTTTAGGATTATTTGGTATAGTCTTCTTATTTTCATAGCCTTTCCCCTGTATCCTTCTCTGTCAAGTTTGTTGGTATTTACTTCCCTTGTTTTGACTTCCTAGATTAGTTTAAGCTGTGTTCCCCACCTGTTTTCTCTTTCCTCATTACATCTTCACTCTATTGTCTCAGCCTTCTTTCTCCTTTGTTGTTGAGTTGTCCCTTTAGCTGTGGAGTGGATTATCTAGCTCTGCATTCTCCTGTGATTGTAGTCCAGGGGTCTATTCCAGGAAGCAGGTTTAGCTACAACTCTGGGCTTGTTAACCCTAAAATGAGGGAAACTCGGGTTTTCAGTTCCAGAAAGAGAGCTAACTGCAACTCGGAGTCAGTTACTGTGGTAACAGACTCTGTGAACCTAACCTGCTCACTGGCAGGTTTTATCCAACAAACTCTGAGTGTCTCTCTGACTCCGCCCCTCCTGTTGCACCTGAACCACCTGTCTGACACTCCCATTCATTTCCTCATTCATAAAGTCACTGCAAAGCGATCAGAGGAGCGAATTTATCTGCAGATGTTTATGTTTTTACAAGCACTGAAATCCCAGTTAGACGTTAGTTTGTTATTTTTGTACGTAACAGTCGTTCACTCGTCAACAGGCTGTAAGGACGGAGACAGCAATGATGTTGCAGATCTATAATGAGACAGCTGCAGCTGTCAGACTGTCTGTCAGTTCCTCTCAAACATTTACTGTAGTTACTGTCGCATCACTGTTACATCACACTGATCTGTATGAAGCTTTAGACACAGAACACACTGATCAATGATCAATGATTGATCATTGGTTGTGTTGTAAAAGATCACTGATGGAAGAATGTCTGGATCCTGGAGAAAATGTGAATGTTTGAGTGAAGATGAGGCTGAAATGATTTAAGACTTGAAAACTGAACTAAATGGATTTAAAGTGACTTAAATCAACATTTGCCCTGCCCTGCATGTTTTCAGCTAAATATGAAACTATGACTGAACTCTGACCTTTAACAGTGACTCAGTGAAACATCTCTGCTGTGGCTGTCAGAGAGCCGTCATCTATTACTGAAGCTGGTCTTAGATCAGATTAGAATGGTTAAACTGGAAACATTAAAGCAGTAAATCTCATTTCTCATTTTTATCCAGTAATGGCAGAAATAATGAAATTCTCCATTTAAAAAAATAAAATGATGGTGCTATTCCATCAATAGACTCCATGTTTACTGAATAACTATTTTAAAAATTAAATGGTCATAAACTGAACTGTCATAAACTGCAGTTAAAAAACAGTTTTTATTGAGTAACAAACTGACCTGAGGTCAGCTCTGCCCCTGGGGTCTGCTGCTGTCTCAGTCTCTAACACGGAGGTCGGTCAGTAAACTCAGTCTGAGCTGTTTCTCCACATTTTTATCTCCACTTTCTGTCTCCTGCAGTTTGTCCGTCAGGCTGAATAATTAGATTTGATAAATCAAATGTAAAATTAGGATTCAGCTTCATCTGATGGAGATTCAAGTTGTGTAAATGATGACAGCAGACATCATAAAAGAAATGATATATTTTATAACAAACTTTTATTCTGTCTATGATGCTGACAGAGGGGGTCCGGTTGATTATTGTGACTTGTCATGCTCCACACTGACACGTGCGATCCTCCATCCATCGGATTAAAATGGAGGCTCCACTCTTTATTTACTCATTGCCATGGTGATTCCTGGCCCCTGACCTGTGGGACATAGTTTGATAACATTGCCAACTGCTGTTTAACTTGGAGAGGTGCTGATTGGTGGAAATGTTTTTTAGGAAGTGGCCACTGATGCAGCACCACCTTTCTACTCACAAGAACAGTAGGCTGGTGTTTCAGTAGTTTGGAGCCTGACACTGTGCAAGTACAAGGGAATGATGATTGTTATATTGCTCCCTTATAGTGTAACTAAGTAAACGTTATTACTCGACACACAGAGCACGGAGGACAACTTCTTGCTAGTTCACTCACTTGTTTATTATCTACCGTTGCTATAGTTACATTCAGAATCCCTGTATGCCCTAGTGGCGGTCTGCCCCTCTG
>JASGAU010341034.1:0-24990 GCA_030220045.1 Australoheros facetus
GTGTGTGTGTGTGTGTGTGTGTGTGTGTGTGTGTGTGTGTGTGTGTTACTCTCAGTTGCAAATCCAAAGGGGTTTTAGCATCAGTATCACAGTCTTACAGATAATCTCTCTCATGTAAACCCTTCAGTCACTCAGTCCAACAAACCTGTTTGTTAGAAGCTGTTTTCTCATCACCACACCCAATTTTGTTTTCATATAAATATTTTATTAGTATCAGTAACATATAGGAAGGCTCTTTCCCCATCCATTCTTTATTTGGATAACATATCAGAAATAGAAACCGATAGCAGTAGAAAATGAGAGGTTATAAAAATAAGAGGATATACGTGCATGTGTGTGAGTGCTTTTCTGAGGAAGAGTAAATCTTGGAGTACAAAAACTAATCCCAGTCACTGTTTCTAGAAAGGATTTTGTCCAGTTTATAATCCAAGTCACTGAGCGGTTTATACTCTGGAGAAGGAGCAGGATATAGAAAATAAGTCCTTCAATATCCTAGGACCCGCCTCAGTTCTGCTTCTTTTTAATGATCTCATAGCTTCTTGTCTCCATCAAAGAATCATCAGCAAATTTGGAGTTCATGTCTGAGAGTTGATGCTTTGCTTTTTGGAAAATGTTTCAGAGTACTTGTGAGGTGAGTCAGCAATCCTCCATCCAACCTCCCAAAGCTGATGAGGCAAAATATGCTCCGTCAAACCTTTCACTGTTGCTTTGATGGCAGGTGGTAAAGGAGTCACAGGCAGAAGGTGCTTGTCCCTGTTTTCCGTTACACACCATCGTCCTCTTTGTCTCCTCCACACCTTCATCTGTCTCTTGCGCTTCACCTGATGCCTGTTGTAAGAAAGGAACATGATCACAGCTTCTTTCTTTAGCATAGCTCCTTTTTCTACAGAAAAACACAAATATAATGCACACAAACTGGACTGCTTTGTCTACTACGGCTAATGACTAATGACAGTTAAATCATGAATATTTTTTTTCTTTTTGGCTTATTATGTAGAAGTAGCCTGGACATATTCACAAGACTGACATGCCATTGCAATTAGACAATGAGCTGCATGCCTGAAAGGGTCTAAATATGCTGTAAATATATTGCTTTAAATTCAGCTGATGTAAGCGTGGACTGCAGGAAGTCAGCAAGTTGGTGGGTCAACAAAAGTCACACAGCTAATGATGGCAGGATAGTTGAACCGTAAGAAACTTTGTGCGCTAAAAACATGTTTTGTTAACCCCTGTAAATTTGAATAATACGGAGTGGGGGTCTTTGACGAAAGGCTGTGTGTGTGTGTGTGTGTGTGTGTGTGTGTGTGTGTGTGTGTGTGTGTAGGGAAATGCTCCCCTGAGGGAGGGCTAAGTCAGGCAGGCAGGAAAAACACTGTAAATGCCTCAGATGTTATCAGTTCAGTTGGTGTCAGTCCACACATTCATACAGGAGGAGCCTTAACATGAGAAATGAGCCAAGATCAACCCACGTACACACACACACACACACACACACACACACACACACACACACACACACGCACACACGCACACACACACAGATGTATGCTTACCATTGTCTGTGTCTGAGTTTGGGCTGATGTGGCGTTTGTTGGTGCACATGCACTCTAAGTGGTCCTCCAGCCTCACCTGCACCTCCCTCAGTTTTGGCCGCCGTCGCACGTACTCCACCTTTGCCACCTGAGGGGAAAGACAGCAAGCGCATCAGAGGGAAAACTTTATTAAGGAGTGGATTGAAGTGTATTTTTAGTATGCTTTGGCATGAGCAAACCCAACTACCTAGCTCACTACATAAATTAGTATAGCCAGTGTTACTGCCAAGCTTGAAAAATGAAGACAGCGCAGAAATGACAAATACTGCAGTTCTGTGTAGCTACTCTGAGCGACAGCTGTGTGTCTTATTGTGTATGTGTATGTGTGTGTGTGTCTGTGTGTGTGTGTGTATTTTAGTTTCTGATGGCATTAATTCTTGTGTTTCTGTTGTATCAATAGTATCGTCCCTCCCATTTGTCATGTCAGATGTGGTGATCTGCCACATTCCTGGTTTAGGTTTCCAGTGTTTCGGTCTCCTTTGTGCCCAAGTTATCTGCCCTATTTTGGATATGTATGGATTTTTGTTTGGATCTCCATGGACTTTGTTATTATTTTAGGCAAGGCCATCATCAAAGCCTGCTTTTTGTTGTAAACTTTGCCTCTTCCATCCTCCATCCTCCCCTTTTACTCTTTCCTCTTTACCGCCACAATCCAAATGCAGCAGCCATCAGACACTTTCAGGCAGTGAAATTGATGTAGACTGCATTATTTTAAACTATCGTATGCGTGCGCTTTATTTCCTTATGTACTAAACTTCTCCAAAATCAAACATTTGTCAGGTTCAAATTTGTGTCTTTGCACTTTAGTGTTTTAAACAGTCTGGGTTTGTTGATCCCAAGTAATGGCTAAAACACAGTAATATTAAAGTTAGACTGAGATAGTTTATGTATAGTACGGGTGGCAGAGATAAGATGCTTTCTTGTACTTGTGCAAATCACACAGGTGTGTGAGCTCATTTGGAAGAATGAATGGAGCGCTGATAGGAGATTTGATTTCACTGACACTAAGTGAGGCATATTTTGTTTTGTGTCAACACACGTCACACTTGACATCAATGCTAAAAGCCAGAGCGTAGCTACTCACGTAGCAATGGGTCTTTCTAGTTCTTGAACACGTACACACCCAACATACCCTAAACTTACATAAACAATAAAAGAACCACAAAAGCTAACATCCCTGTTAGCGAGCCAAGTCTGCAAAGTGCCAGGTCCAATTGCACAAGGATCTCAGCTTCAAGTCTTAACAGACTCCGAAATAGCAGAGCTGAGACTTAGAAAAAACAAAAATGCACAAAGAGGTTCAGCTGAGGTGAGAAGCTGTGTAGCTAAACAGCACACCTCACATTAACTAGGCTTTCAGGACAATATGCAAGAATGGGTGGGCACTAACTTTGAATGATCGAGGTCTGCTATTAATTCCTACAACTGAGCAGTTGGAGGGTTAGCTGTACGGTAGGACAACTAAATTAAGAGGTGTTTTTGTAGACTTAGTTAGCTCTTGATCAATGCGGCGTTGTACAACACTTACATAAGACCAAAGCAACACCAATCCATCTATTTCACACTCTAGCTTAACACATATGTGCATGAGCACTGAGGCCATTAAATTCAAGTCCAAATGAAATGCGAATTGTGAATGAGAGAGATGACACCAGTGTGAAAATAATAACTACAGTTCTTCTAATGACCACTTACGCCTCCAAAACTGAGCTGACCCTCATAGACTCCCCTTAGGCATGTTCAACTTTGCACCAAAAAAATTGACTGACAGGTGTGCCAACACAGGTGACCGTCACCGGTAGCTGTCCGCTTCCCCTTGGATAATTTGAGCCAGAGCACCCAACCTTGTTTGGTGTGTTGCTGCCTTTTGAAGCATTTCTAATGCAATTATTTGGCAAATATATGGCCTGTTGCAAGGAACATCCTATCTAATAAGTTCTAATGAGGGAAATTCTGCTGTTTCATTTGTATTTAACTTCACACTTGTAATTCTTGCAAACCAGCTGAAGTTTGCTGGCAACATCACTCCATTGACCAAACAGAGGGTTCAAATGGAGACTTCATATACCAATGAGTGACATCACAGTGGCAATGTCCATTTTTTTAATATATAAACTATGCTCCCAACAGAAGGACAAATTATTTCAGTTGGACTTGGCATTACAGATTCTGGTCCAACCTGCTGTGTTCTCCATGTACAGCAGTACTGATGCTCTTTTTTTTTTGTTTTCTCACATATGGACACACAACCTAAACCCCTCTGCTGCCATCTTCCCTTTGGCTCTAAGTGAGGGCAGTTGCAGTCGTGACCGTTTACCCTCTGAGCTCTGAATCTCAGCACATGCGAGTGACTTTATTTTTGATTTCCTCTGTGAGCAGACAAAGGATGAGTCCTTTCATCTCAGATTGGGTTTCAGCAGGCCAAAGCACAGAGAATCAAACTGCCCTCCCTTCCTCTTTTATTCACTTTTCCCCTCTTGACCTCTGGCAACACATTCTTACACCTCTTACACATCTTTCACTCTTACTCCTGATTATCAACCATCAACCTGTGCAATTATTATAAATATTTCATGTTCATATTACTAAAAGGAATATTAATACCAGTGTCATTAGCACAACTTAAAAGTGTATATATAAAATGTACTGCAATGTGCAGAAAACACGCACAGACACACAATCCTTGGGTCAGCTCCCACTTGGCTGTTTATGACTGTGAACCAGTTGGGGTTTACTGAGTCTTAGTTCCAGCTCTGGATGAGATCAAAAGGAAGCTATTATGTTCATGAACTACCTCACTGCCAGATTCTCAGTCACACACACACACACACACACACACACAGGCTCACACAATGGTTAAGCTGAGGAGAGTAATTGTTTTTGGCAGGTGTAGAGTGTATACCTCCAGTAAGTGGCTGCATATTTACATGTTCGGTGCCATTATTCGTTTTGTGTGTTTTCAGGGTCAGTGCCAATAAAAGACAAGAAACAGAAGCCTTTTGCTAAATGTTTATAAAATGCTTGCCACAGTTCACAGTGATTGTGCCAATATATCTCTTAAACATTTTTTTAAACACTTCTACTGTCACAAGGAGATCACTACCAATGAAAGCTCAGTCTCTGGCTATGTCTCAGACAGACAAGTGCACAAGAGAAATCTAATAATAACAGCCACACAGGAAGTGATGTCAGGGTCTAACTGTGCTGATCAGCGCAGTGTAGGTCTGTGCTTCTGGGCAACCCCCAAGACCCCCCCTCTGTCTATCTCTCCACCTTCTCCAAATGTGATGTGAAAACTCAAAACTTTTTTTAAACACAAAAGAGTTTGAACCAGGTACATACAAATGGCCACATGTACTGTACAGACATGAGAAGCAGTAGAGACAATACCTTAACAGTGCGGTAGTGTTTGCGAGCCGCCTGGCACCTCATGTTGCTGGTGTTGCAGCAGCCTGTGCAACGTTTCACCTCAACACAGGGAGGCCAGATGATGAAGTTGGCTGATGTGGGATCCACCTGGCTCCTGGGAATTTCATAAATTGTAGTCCGAACTTTGCACACTGCCGGCAAGGCCTCTTCTACCACTGCGGACGAGCAAAGAGGTCAAAGATTTTTAATCAAACCTGCACAAATGGTAACTTTTTTGAACAAGATACAAATATTTATTAACATCAAAAAATGTATTAAAATAAAAAAGAAAATATGCATAGTTAAGCAGTGTAACTCAGGGACAAGCTGATTTGGTGTGTGTGTGTGTTTCTGTGTATGTGTGTCTCACCAGCGCTCCTCCTGTGCCTGGTGTGAGTGTGTGCTCTCTTTAGGGCGGGGAAGCTGTGAGAGAAGTCCTTGTGGTAGCTGTGTTTGGTCTCCTCAATCACCTCGTTCTCTGGACAGAGACAAAATAACACAAGCATACTGAGACAATACACACTCTGAATGTTAACAGAGGTCCTTGTGTCAAACACACAGACACATTCTCAGGCACTACTGTGGATAAAATGCATGTACAAAGTTCATTTTCTGGGAAGCATAAATGTTCTCTCGAGTGAGAGTTGTGATTTCTTCTTATGCTAATTTGCAGCTCCATAATTTAATTATTGGACACTACCAAAGTAACTTTGCATGATTCATAGTTAAAATAATACCTATTTATTGAAATACTGTGATGCAGCACCTCAGTTAATCTGCTGTCTGAATGAAGCTGGTTCAGCACTTGCCTCTTGAAAGTCTCCATCCTAAAAGCCCACTTAATCCTGATTGGTTGAAGCTCAGAATTTGTCCTTTAAGTTTTGTGAAATCTCACGCATCACTTTACTGGTGAATCCAAAATAGAATATCTTTGGAATTCATTCTTTTGGGACCGTGAATCTCCTTATCAGGACAGTTGGCTGACTGACCAAAAAAAAAAAGGAAAAATGGTGTTTACATGCTGCAGCAAGCTGCTCATTACAGATGTCCTCATCAGGTGTCTCCTGGTTATTTTAACTGACTTATGATGTCTACCGAGTTCTCTGCATGTAAACGGGTCCTACAAGAAATGATGGTCCAGGTACATTTTAAATGTAATCCACATAAAGACACACAGGCACACTGCATATATTTTGTTAAGTCAGAAATGACATCGGATTACAAGCCAATCTGAACTTTCTGAGTGTTAACATGAGAATTATTTGCAGTGGTTTTGTAACTTTAATGTGCCTTTTTTGCTTATATTATGGTTACATGTATTCTGTATCTACATTTAAACCAGGAAACTCTACTTGTGATCATACATTATATCTGTCAGTTCAGTGTGATTGTGACTGTGTGGTAGTGTGTGGCAGGAGCATGGGAAGCTTTGAGACTTTTTTATTTGGTTTGTTGGTTTAGTTGCTTTTAGCACCTTAAATTTAAATTGATCTTTTCTGGAAGGATTTGGCAGGCGGTGACAATACTACATCTGAGTCTATAGTCTCAATAAACTTTAAGGAAAGCCCCTTAAAGCTGATATTATTCTTTAGTTAATAACTGATCATTTACAGCAAAAAGATTTATATTAGCCAACTGTGCCCTCGAGGCTCAGTTTTAAATCTGAACTGTGTGTGTGTGTGTGTGTGTGTGTGTGTGTGTGTGTGTGTGTGTGTGTGTGTGTGTGTGTGTGTGTGTGTGTGTGTCTTTTAGAAGATGTGTGTGCAGCTTTTGCAGATTCTTCAAACCATTCAGCACTTCCAAACCACAGGATATCCACAGACATGCTTTAAGCCAGCAAATTCTGAGCAAAGATTGTGTGTGCAGTGCAGATTTATGTAGATTTGTGTGTCTGTGTGCAAAACAGTGGGTGGAAAAGAGAGCAAGGTTCCAGGAAATCAGAGTAAATGATGTCTAGGCAGGACTGTTTTAATTTGATCCCGAATACCAAGCCTGACACTTCTTTTTGTCACTGAGTAGATGTCTGTGTGCGCTCTTCATTCTTGCTGCCACATGTGTATGCAAACAGTCACACACACAAACACGCACGCCTGCCTGCCTACATACACAATGTGCTTCTAAAACACAACAAAGTCCACCTCCGACATCTCCCTCTCTCGCTCTGAGTCTGTGCGTCTCCCTCTCTCACCCTGACATGCAGGAATTTGAGCATGAATTATACATAGCAACACAGCAGCCTTCCAGCGAGCCCTCCTCTCAAACCAATAATGGGCAGCATGACAACAGTATAATGAAGTGAGCCACTTGACCCCCACCGAGCCGGGGAGCCATCACACTCGACATTTGCATCTCAATGATGCCAGGATTAATGGTGGCACCACTCAGCACTGCACTCAACATTAAAAAAAAATCAAGTATGTTTCACAGGCAACAAAAAGTTCATGCAGCAAAAAGTTTATTAGACTTGAATTTGGAGTCTGATTCAAGGAGAGGATGCAGTAAAGCCAGTTTTATGCCACAGTTATTTCCTCCTGTCTCACCTCACTGATTCAATCTGCTCTGATTTATTACCTGGATAATGAAAACAGACATCAGTGTTTATTGAAGGCAAACTCTGGTGTTTTTTTCAAATGCTGTAGACTGTTTATGATTTAACAGCACACAAAACCCTCTTTATAGTGTTTTCAGCTACAGTGTCAACAGCTAGCAGAGCAGAGATGAAACAATTGAATTTTTAGGAGAAACAAATGTTGTGGCCGGTCATTTTTTAGGAGCATCCAGCAATGAGATGAGAAGACAAAGACAAAGAGGGAAGCAGCCATGACTATCACATGTAAGCTCTCTGTGCCTGATGTTTATCTGTTAGTAACTCAGTCAAGTTAAGGCCTGCTCTGGATCTTTTTAAGACTACAGGTACATAATTTTTCAATGACATGCTAGAATAAGATAAATGCATGCATTGGTTCTAATTTCAGAAGTTCAAATACATTTTCTTTTAATTTTCTTACATTTTCTTTAATAAGAAATGAGTTTTTACAGTAACTTCCTGTGTCTTTTCAAATTCATTCAAAAATTGTAGCCCACTACTTAACTTTAAATGCCACAGAGGTCTGGCCCCGCATTACATTTGCCCACTCTTGCTCCATGAGACTCTTACATTCATCATAAACACAAATGTGATAAAGTCTTACAGTTACACTTACTTTTAAAAACACGTGTTCTTATCTGTTCCCCGTTTATTCATTTATTTATTCTATTAGAATTTTTTTTTTTGCGCTGAATAACCTAATTTTTCTGTAAGGATCACTAATTCAGTTTTTGGGAGACTTGTATTATAATGAAGTGCTTTACCTACGGAGTCTATCTCTAGCAGCCGCTGGAGGTCGCTGATGCTGCGGATCTCGCTGCGAGAGAGCCGCTCCAGAAGCTCCTGAGGGAGAGGAGACTCCTGTGGGAATAAAGTGGGTGGGTTTATTGGGGGCGGGAATACAATGCTGCAACAGTTGGTCCGTAAATCACGAACATGCAAACGCTACTTATCTGCAACTGGCTTTTAAGCTGACTCGGTGGCGGGTTATCAAAAAGTTGTGGATCAAAGAGGTAACTGTGCGTAAAATGCATGTCCGTGCGTAATTACGCAGATAAACTAGATTTAATTTAGTGCATGCAATACCTTTACCCTCAGGATTGTTTCTCTGTGAGTTGTATTATTTCACTCCAAACTAAATGCCTGTGGCGAAAATTCTCACAGCGCGCAGCAGAAAAGATAAAATACAGAATATTTTCATTCAGCTCACCTCAGCAACGGTGCGTAACACGCAGAGGTAGCCAGCAAGGATGTGATAGACTGTGGCTCTCATCTCCTTTCAGATCCACGGCATAGGCACCAGAATAGGTCGAAAATCCACTGGAGGAGCCGGACTGTCGCTCCCTGCTCAGGGGAGCCAAGAATCATCCCTCGGAAGAACAGACTATCTCCTCAATTTCAATGAAAGAGCTTACAAAAAAAAAAAAAAACTTCTAATGAGCTTTGAAATCCTGAACGAAATTAAAAGTGTGGAAGCAAACTTCTGCCTGCTGTGCAACCAGTATAAGTCACTGCCAAAGAGATTCAGCAGAATGATAAAACAGTGACCGGAAAAGGTCCAAATTAAAAAATAAAATAAAATTTTAAGAAGTAAAAATCTCAAGTTTCCACCGTCATTGGTCCGCAGGTCTGAAGCATGAAGCAAATCACATCATCAGACTTGAGATCAAGTGTATGTCCAGCTGCTCTTCATTCCTGTATAGACCGAACAGGTGCCGATGGAGGTATTGAAACTTTTTTTGCATTCACATATCCGGGAATATCCATCATTTTGTCCTCAGTATGATCCGTTCAAAATCACCCATTTTCTGCGCTCTGCAGCGTTTGAGCGTCTTGGCACTTTTGGTGGGTAAATTTTTAAATGTAAAACTCACCTCCACAAATCGACCAGGTCTGTCCGGAAATCGAGGAGGAAAAAAAAATATTAAAAAAAATAAAATAAAAAATCTATCTCCGCTCTGCAGCGCAGAGGAGTTTGATGCCAGCTCCCAGCGGTCCTGGGTGAATGAAGTCGGGATGCTTTCAGTCACAGGATATAGCTGTGCGCGTCCGCGCGGCACTAGACTGCGACCGCGCTTTGCATAATAGACTTCAGGGCATTACAGCAGCATTAAACTGCAACATGAAATAGCCTCGTTCTGAGCTGCTCAAGTTGATCACACTTGTATTACAACTCAACACAACTTTCTTGGAACACTTTAGTAAAGGGAATTGGGGAAAGAATTGTTTAAGCCATTATAATAACTGCTTTGCATACACTGCCTAAACATTCAGAATTCATTTTATGCTCTGTGATCATCAGATAGTCGCACTAATACATTAAAGGTTCCCTGAAAATAAAGCTAAAGATCCTATTTGGATGATTTCACACTAACATACAGACTGATGATGATAATCTAAATTATCTATATCACTAAGAACTGTGCAAACCATTGTTAAACAACTGTTTATGTGGAGGTTAATTCCTAACAAGAATATCTGTGAATAAGTTGTTATATTCTCTAAAATTAAACCCCTAATGAAACTTTTTATTTGTGTGCATGAGTTCAGGAATGGGAGGTGTTTGGTCTTGTAAGTGCTTTGTAATAAAGCTCACTAATGAACGTCCAGACTGGAGACGAAATTCCAGCCTTTTGGGTTTCTTATGTGCATCATGACTGTTTTCTTTCTGAAGCACAGGTGAGAATGACGCTGTGCCATAACACTAATATTTTTATTACAGTTTATTCATGAAACACAAATTCACAACAATAGTAACCTCAAGACAAAATTATAGTTAGGGACCCAATGAGCCAATGTTTCCCTGTGTGCAAGAACTCAGCTACAATGGAGAGGAAGTGGGGAAGGCAGAGAAACAGGAAAAAAAGCACAAATCACAGGAGACAGAAAACATAAAGTTAATAATATGCAGTAGTGGCAGTGAGAGTGGAGTAGAGAGGTTCTCACCCCAGCAGCCTGAGCCTGTAGCACAGGGCTGGCAGAGGGTGACCTGACCCAAGTTTTTACAAATGCAATTACAAATGTATAAATGAACTTTTATAAGACCAACCTAACAGGGGTGCACGTGAAAACGTAAATGTCTGATGCACCTGCATTGGACTTTAGCTAGTCTTTCACCTACCAGAGTAAATGGTAAATGGACTAGTTCTTATATAGCGCTTTTCTACTCATTCAGAGCACTCAAAGCGCTTATACAACATGTTTACATTTACCCATGCACACCCATTCATACAAGCACTGCCATATTAACTAAGCTAAGTGCTTTAATTATCTAACATTCACACTCTGACGGTTGCGTCGGAGAGCGACTTGGGGTTAAGTATCTTGCCCAAGGATACATTGGCATGTAGCCTGGAGTAGCCAGGAATCGAACCGCTGATCTTCCGATCAGTGGGTGACCTACTGAGCTACAGCCACCCCACCCTAATACATGTAATGTCAGACAGGTAATATTCTGGCGCATCAACGTTTAGCATGAGGGCATCATGCTGCTGCATACTCTCTCTAGGCAGCACCTTTGCTGTATTTCCAGTGATGAGAAGGCCTAGGAAGCGGATGAAAAAATAGAAAAAGAGATGGTTTCTAGCTTTCAAATCCAGATAGTTGGTTTCACAAGAGAGGAACCTGAAAGGTACAGGCTCTACTGCCTTTTACTTTTTAAAGAATGGTTGTTATTATCAATATAAAGCAAGCTTTAAAGCATCCGTTATCTGCTCCATTGATCAGTGGCTGCCTGGAAGATCAGTCTGCAATATGCATGCTGTCCTGTGTTTGTTTATGTTTGGCTGTAATGCATTTAGCAAATGAGTATCAAACTGAGATTCAGTGAAAAGAGAAGCAGTTTAAACACATCAACCATTCCTCAGGGTCAGTGACACGAGTTGTTGAGGGAATGTAAAAGACATTGGATTTTTTCCAGAGCTAAAGCTTCATAAAGCAGTGCTGGAATCTGGAAATCCAGCCTCAAGCATTCCAACATGTACGTACACATTTATACTCCCAACACATGACATTTAAAGTCAGTTAATTTCTTTCAGTCTTAAATGTTCCTGTGAGACAAAGAAAAGAGAGCAAGATAGAGGAAAGAAAGGATAGGGCCAGGAGAGCAACCTTACCAACCTTATCTCTACATGCAGTCGATATAAGATTGTTGATAACGAGATGAAGCTTATTTGGATGAAAGAAGTCAACGGAGGGTCAGCGCCTGTGTGTGTGTGTGTGTGTGTGTGTGTGTGTGTGTGTGTGTGTGTGTGTAGAAAATCCAGCCTGTGTTGGGCCAAACTTTCCCGCAATTAAAGCCTATTTAAGCTGACAGAGGCTAATACCCTTGCATAAAAAAAATAAAATAAATCCACCTCTGTCTCTTTCCTTGCATCTCCTGTGAAAGGGTTTAGTGTAACCAACAGACAGACAAAAAGAGACAAAGAACCGGAATGATGGAGGGGAAACGGGTCAGAACCGATTCTGATCTTGAATGGCATCACTGGTGCCATGACACTGTCACTTCCTCCTGGCAAGCAGCTTCTTCTCGGAACTCCCTGATGCATCCCATTTGCCCCCCCACACCCCACCCCCCACCCCCCCATCTCTTCCAGTGTTGTTGTCTCTTTTTGTGCCAGCAGGGCTCTGTGCCATCAAAGCCCAAGTGTGAGACTTAGAGGTTTTTTGAAAATGTACTGGAGGCTTTTTAGAGACCCGCACAAAATAAATAAATAAATAGCCCAATAATATTAATCTGTATGTCTGATTTGATTTGGTGATGAAGAGACAATGTCAGCTAGGTTAGTCTTTATCATTCACAATAGCTCTCAGGGGGTTTGTTTCTCTCTGTACTCCCCCTGTCATTTTGCTTTTATTGTAGGGGGAGTTAGAAAGAAAGCTTGGTCGGGACAATATAAAACAGACTCCTGACATTTTACAGCCTACAAAACATCCCTTTTTTGTGGAGCAGTCAGATTAGAGTTAAATGAACTGGTGCACAAAGCTGACAAATTTCTACACATCAAAAGCACTGATCCAGAGAGCAAGATTAGAACAGTTAAGACAGCTTGCTATTACTTAACATATAATTGTGGGGATTTAGCTCATCCCTTCAACTGGATCCACTCACTCCATCACACACCACATTAAATCACTTTATAGTCAGCAGTAAGTGGAAATTTTCAGGCACTGCAGACAAGTTTAAAGTTAAACTTGCTCTATGCAAAGCAGCTGACTGTTATTTCAAAGCAGCCAAAATCAGCAGTGGATTCAGTTCTTAGAGGGTCCGCTTGCATTTATTTGGGGATCAATTCCAAAATTAATCGACCTTCTTCTGGCTAATGCTAATGTTCCTGTTAGCACGTTCTAATTCATATCGATCTTAGATAGCAAAATATTGATTTGAATGGATAAAATCAACTAATTCAGTCAACCTGCCAGAGTTGATCTGGTTCGATGGCATTGTTCAAATGACTCTATCAGCTAATTTTACAACTAACTGTCTCCAAACTATATGCAGCTCCAGAAACATGTTTTCCATTTTAATGTTATCCCTGGCTAATATGCTATAGCCAGCTATTACAATGATGCCTACCTGTGTATAATATCAAACAGTACTTGTTTCAGTCACCAGTAAATCAGTCTTTGTCACATACAAGTCCACTTTGTTGTCATTATTCTGTATACAGTATATACACTGGTCTCTGAGTTGTTGTACAGACATGTCACATACAGTAGGTTCTGCACCAGAAACCTTTTTGTAATTGTTGTGATTGCTGGCAAATTACTGCATTTGCCCGCTGTTTCCATGGAAGACTGTGACTTGTTTGCAAACACTCCCCAACTACTCGCTAAGCAGTAGCGAAACTGTGAGGAGTACAATGCAAAATGGAAAGTCAGCCACAGCTTTTGATTTGAAGGAGAACCTTCTCCGTTTCCCCCTCTTCTCAAGTTTCCCTACTGCTCAGCCAGAGACAAATCAGCACCTTTTGTGCAAACTATGAGCAGAAATGGCAATCTGTCACCAGCTCAATCACAAGGTGTTTTTTGGTGCAGCACCCTCTTTGGAACCAGTTTCACCCAGCAACAGCCACCATCCTCCAGAAACTACTCATTTACCACTAGAGGAAGAGGCATTTTTCCCCAGCGACCATTAGTTGCCAGGGGATTGCTGACTGGTCTTAAGGCCTGTGTGACTAAGGCTTAATTTCTGCATCTCTTACAGTAAATGGAGCATCAGCAACACACACAAAGTCACGTAAATCACACTGTTTAATTTTGGGACTTTCTGAGGTTAGTGAAGTGCTTAGACACCCAAATGCAGCGTAAATGAATAAATATAGAGAATAAGCACAGTAATCTGCTGAGAACAACAAACAACCTCAGTGAAACTCACTGCATCATTGGCTGGTGTGCAGTGCTCTGTTAAAAGTCCCCTTGATAACCCCAGTGCTTTTTTTTAATCTTAAATGTTTTTTGATTATATCTATTTTTGTAAAAGGTCATAATTTGTATTCTAACAAGAAGATTTTTTTCCTTAAGAATCTCTTTTTCCTCCCTGTTCTTCTCCCACATAAATCTGTTCTTTCTCCCACAAAACCTTCCAAGATATAAAGTTTATTTATACCAACCCAGGGGAAAAGCTAGTTGTATCATATTTTTTCTTTTACATTCCCCTTCTCATTTTTTTTTCCAGTTCCCAGACGTGTCACCATGTCTCGTGTCTGCATTCAAGAACACTGTGACAGGGTTTGCTACAATCGGCTCCGTCGCCCAAACTGCCGTCTTGTAGAAGAAGAGAATGGCACCAATGGAACAAGAGTAAAATGAAAACATAAGAATCAGATGTTGGCGATATGAGCAGCAAGCCAAAAAAAAAAAAAAAGTGTTTAAGAGACACAGAGGCAGTTACAGTTAATCCAGCAGGGGATAAAAAGTTTTATGAGCAGGGCGGGGTTTAAGGGTTATCCCCAAATTTATTCACAAAACCAAGCGCGTGGTGGAAAAAAACCCTTTACGCACATTTTCCCTCCCATTCTCTCTTCAGTCCAGCCAACATTAATTATTATAAACCTTTTCCAAAAATTAAAAAGTAAAAGGTCAGAATGAATTGCGTCGTTAAACCCAGAGCAAGTCCGCTCTTGGATACATGCCAAAACCTATTGTGTTACACATGAATATTTGGTCCTAAGCCAACTGGAGAGACTTATCCAGGATTACTATCTCAAACATGCGGGCATTTACCTGTATGTAACGTCACCACATCACCACCACCCGTTCCACCCGTCTGTTGATCACAGGCCACAAGGCTCTGAGAGAATGCTTTATTTAGGCCTATTTGGGAAAATGAAAACACAGGGCCCTTGTGCTGTGTGAAGTCAGAGTCATGAAGACAGAGAGCCAGCTTAACTGGAAGGGGCATACAGACCTCCCGCCAATCGGAATCAGACTTACTAACTGAAGCTGAAATCATTCAGAGAGCACATACCACTACAAATCCTGCAAACATTTTCATTGCTTAAAATATATGGGAAGGTTTGACAATGTAACTGGATCTTTCTTCCTTTAATACAACTGAGGAATGTTTCTACTACGGGAGAGACATGTCGCTACTTTCTTATCTGAGCCTCGGGACAAAACATCACTGATTTTGAGCGAGTACCTCTTGTACTGTTGTTACAATCTGTATTCTTTGTCTGTGCGCTCAGATGGCAAAGACAAAAAAGCAGCTCGAGCAGATAAGGAAATCAAAGCAACAAGGCAAAAACACACAGCTGGATAATGCTCTCCGTTTTACAGCCAAGAGATATTATAGCAATGATCCACAACATAATGGAATAACTGCCTGTGATTACTTTGGTTCAGCTTTGTTTGAAAAGTGCCTTACACTTCGCTTCAGGCACTTTGTTTAGACACAGAAGTAATGGGAAACTTTTCCAGGACTCAAACAAAGGTAAGGAAAAGCAAGAAACAAAAGATCTGGCACTGCTCGCAAAGGTGGGGCACATCTTGAGGTTTGGAGCTTAATGACCCTAATTGCATTTGGCATCGTTGCCAAATGGTTATTTACTCTGCAATCAGCTCACAAAACCTGATTAATGGTATAAACACCAGCGGCAGTTTTTTATGAAAATGGTGCATGCACTGCAGCAGTGACAAAGGTTTGTTTGAAATAAACAGAATAACTGGTAATACAAATGACCGACCTTAGAAGAGCTGCAACACAGAAGCTTTTAACACCATGAATAAAAAACACATGGAGCGAGATCATCTGTTAACCTAACCCCACTAACTACATGTCTTTGGACTGTGGGAGGAAATCAGAGTACCGGGAGAGAACCCATGTAGACCTGGGGAAAACATGCAAACTCCACACAGAAAGGCCCCAACCAGACAACTCACAACCTTCTTGTTGTGAGGCAACAGTGCTAACCACCATGCTACTGTGCTGCCCTGTAAGTTTTTCTACTTCCTCAAAATGAATATGAAGTTAAGAGTTTGACAAATGGTGACAGAGTGGGATTTCCACTGAGAGACCTAAAACTAACAGCCACACCGAAGGCCGCACGGTGTGCACATGAAGATCACCTTAGATGGGAACTTGGCCAGTTAGATATGACATGAGGCTCATGATTTTGATTGGGCCCCAGATTTTGATCACACCTCATATATTAGTGATAAGGTGATAGATTAGAGCATGCCCCTTTATTGTGACATCTTCTTAAATATACTGTATACAACATGTATACAGTGTATTTGGACAATGGCACCTTTTTTTGGCCTCTGTATATCACCCCTATGGTGTACAGTAATTAAACAATCAAGATGATGATTCACTCAGAATAATAACAGTCACAGCTGTCCTAATAGCTGAACCATTTAAGGATAAGCAGGGTAAACAATCTGAAAGATAAATAAAGGACAAAACTCTGGTGATTTTTTTTAAACCATTCCTAATTTTTTTCCATAATGTGTCCTGATGCAGAGTATCTGCCACATCCAGCCAGCTGCAGAGGGTTCACACCTCTTCCCTTTTCCTCTTCCTTCAATTCTGTCACCTCCCCTAATAATGTCGGCCAATTGATTTATATGATAAGGTGATGATCAACATAAATGTAATCTGCACAGCTGGTTCGGAGTGACCCAAAAAAAAAAGAAAAAAGGAAAAAAAAGAAGCACTTCATTTGGATTGACAGGCTTATCCCAGCTGACAGCTGTTGGGGAAGCGATGACTCCACAGTGTGAAAACAGACTCCGCTGGATGGTCTGACCAGTGGAACATTTGATTCAAATGATTGTGGGTCCTCAATTGTTCATCGTTTCAGTTGGGAGACTTTA
This sequence comes from Australoheros facetus, assembly GCA_030220045.1. NCBI lineage: Eukaryota > Metazoa > Chordata > Actinopteri > Cichliformes > Cichlidae > Australoheros > Australoheros facetus. Next base: position 16,906 of record JASGAU010341034.1, read on the forward strand.
ATCTCCTCTACGGAAATAATTGGGAGGCAGTGAGGGAGTTAATTGTGTTTTCCACTGATGAATCATCAGGAAGTGCTGGTNACACACACACACACACACACACACACACACACACACACACAGAACCCCACACGACCACACACACAAGGAGTGAACACAGGCAGGCTGGCAGAACACACAAAACACACATTTTCGACACACTTTAAGTGTATATAGTGATGAATGTGTTCAAGCACACATACGCAGTCACACCCACATTCATACATACACAGACCACACACATAGTGTGCACCCACACACACTGCATGTTCACACACAGTTGTAGAGTACACACAAATACACAAGCACATAAGCCACTGTCTCTCTCGCGCTCTCTCTCTTTGTATCATTCTCATTTTCAACCTCTCTCACCCTCTCTGATTCTTCTTTTTGCCCATTTCAAAAGATTAAGAGACCAATTAGTAAAGCTCTCACGGCAGTTATTACCATGCTGGGAACTGGAGAGAGAAGAAATCCCCGTCTCTCCTCTTCCAAAAGAAGGATTTCTCCCTCATTGTCGCCGGGTTGGGAGCGAAGGATGTGGGGTGTATTTGGAGTGCTGCTGATGTGGTAATTTTGGCACAGAAACAATGCTACGCTGTGTAAAGAAGGGCTATTGGAGGGAAGTAGTGGAGCTGGTGTTTTTGCAGTGTGTGTGTGTGTGTGTGTGCTAACATGTGATACACACACAGGTTAAGGTGACATCATGGCATCACTCTGAAGGCCACATAAGGTTCCAGATGAAGGAGGAAGCATCGAATTAACTCCAAATCAGGACGCAGACACAGATGCTTTGTGCGACTGTAATGAGCAGCAGGAGAGACAGAGTGGAACAGAGGCTTTTCCTGTGTGAGTGCTTTTTGGAGAATAAATAAAGGCAAAGTAATTTAAACATTCAAAAGCTGTTTGAAAACTGTAAAAAATGAACTTCTCAGAGCCAGTTAAAGCAGCTATAACATTCCCATCCCCGTGGTGTCAAACAGCGATGTTTCATCAAAGCTGCTGATCTGTGTGAGTGACCTGCCTGCGGTCTCCTGAGCTTCTGAAGAAAATATAGATGCAGATACCTTTCTGGATCAGGTGACTCCAGTCATGCATGGTGTGGAGGGGATTTTCAGCATGGCCAGTAGATCTGCTGTCTCAAACTGCTCCAGCTTTTATAATGGTATCCTGTTTGGCTGCAGTACATCATCCTGCTATGATTTCTGACCCATCCAAAAATATCCCGAACACAGAAATTATGAAAAGAATTTCTATGGCATAACTCCACATTTCAGGCTTACATAGTTCACAGTCTTTTCACATTTTCAGCATTTTTCATCCAACAAGAAAAAAAAAGGTTTTAAATAAAAGTAGACAAACTGTCTGTAATTTATGTTATTATGATTATAGTTTCATTAATTGTAGACTTGCATGCATGTCCATACAAGAACACTGTGGCTACAATTCAATGGTCAGCAAGCACTTAAGGGCAGACTGGAGACCAGCATCTCTGACTGTATGACTGTGTTATGGATGTTATTGGACTTTTCTGATACTTTTTGTAGACTATGGAACTTTGTGTATCATTTCTTTTGTGTACATGGAACAACAGATTAAACAAATGCCCTCTTGTTTTTATCTACAAGAAATAAACACATGCTGACTCAAAGCTTGCAGCAAGTTAGACTTCTGCTCTGTTATCATGCTATCTGTTGCTGTTACCATCTGAGGATCCGAACTAAGAAACAGAATGTTGAAATAATACAATTTAATATGTTTGTCTGATATCCACTTCTGTTCACTGATATTAAATCATTCATTAAATTTAACCAGATATAACCATGCTTGTTCATCAGCATCAGTGTGAAACAGATGGTTTGACATTTCGCTGTTCTGGAGCTGTGTGTTAATACAGTGACTCAGTCTTCTTCGGAGTGGACACCCCCCCAGCTTCAGACCACGCGATGCTCAGAGAAACTGCAGAAAATCAGGAGCTGCATCTCAGACTCTACAGGCCTCAGTTAACAAGTTAAAAGTTCATGACAAATGACTGAACAAGTATGGCTTGTTTGGAAGGGTTGCCAGGAGAAAGCCTCTTCTCTCTAAAAAAACAAACAAAAAAACATGACAGCACAGCTGAGGTTTGCAAAGTTGTATCTGAACCAACCATTTGGGCTTGATTTGGGCTTGTTTTGTAGCCGCACCTTGCAGTCATTGAGTCCACCATGAACTCCTCTGTATACCAAAGTATTCTAGAGTCAAAAGTGAGGCCATCTGTCTGACAGCTAAAGTTTGGCCCAAATTGGGTCATGAAACAACACAATGATGCCAAACACAGCAGAAAATCTACAACAGAAAAGCTGAAAAATAAAATATTTGAGGTTTTGCAATGGCCCAGTCGAAGTCCAGACCTCAACCTGACTGAAATGCTGTGGTGGGACCTTAATACAGGTGAATGCCTGCAAACCTCGATGAACTGAAACAACATTGTAAAGAAGAGTGGGTCAAAATTCCTGCCTATGATGTGAGAGTCTGATAAAGTCATAAAGAAAACAATTACTTCAAGTTATTGCTGATAAAGGGGGTTCTACAAGCTACTGCATAGAGTCCTGTGGAGGCTTTTTTTTTTTTTGCTTGACTGTTCATTACTTTTTTCTTCATGGTTAAATGGAGAAACTCACTGCTGTCATTGCCTCTCCTTTCCCTTTTCAAACTTAGTAACAAACACTGACCTCTGTATAATATATAAGGTGCATATATAAGTGCTACAGGCAAAGATGACCACAGTTATGCCAGTGGGTAGAGCCCCTCATACTGTCGGCCCACCTAACTACATCTTGAAATAAATAAATCTGTAGGAACAGCAATACTGAGCAAGAGGCATGAAACTGATTTAAGAGGAAAATCCATTTTATCCATTGTGATTGTTCTACCCATCTGTCCATCCATCCATCCATCCATCCATCCATCCATCCATCCATCCTTTTAATTTTAGACTTTGTAGATTTTAATGACCCATTAAAACATCTAACATTTCGTTACCCACGTCATCATTCTCATCTGCTGTAGCTGAAAAAAATCAAATGTTTTGACAGATGTCAAAAGCAGATAAAACAGGATAACGTTGTTGTTTTTTCATCCAAAGCTGCCAATAATTTTTATTTATTTATTTTTTAATAAAGCATGAAACTAGTGTAAAAAAAAAATCCTACACCAATGCCAAAATTCATTTTTGGCACAGTGAATGAAAGTCAAGCATACTTGAGTGTGTTTATGTGTTAATTATACAGTGTTGTTACTACCTGCTTGCCAATTTGCTAGAAGGTGATGGCAGAAAGACAGATTTCCACTTATGCTGAGACATGAAGTAGCCTGGCTCTGCCTCTTTTCATCAGCCCTTATTATTATCCTCCATATCACTGTGAAGAAGTCATTAAAAATCCTGCATAAGACAGAGACAAGTGCTTAACTGGCCTGAGCTGGGGTGAAAATGAGCGGTTATAAAAGTTATGAGGCTTCTCTCTGGTATTAAGATGCACTAACTTCTGGTTTGTCTAATTAATCTGTCTGGCTGTGTTTGGCTCCCACAAGGTTGATGATACATTTGAATCATTTCTTAAGCAATCAGTAAAAGCAGACAGATACTCTCGCTTTTGCTTTTCTGTACACATTTATTGTTTTTTTTATTTATTTCTTTGTGTTAGCTGGTGATAACGGCTTTAAAAAAATCATTTTACTTTATTCATCAATAAAAGTCCTTTTTTATTACCAGCTTTGCCTCCTGGTTTCATATTTAAACCAAGACACTTTTTGTTGCTTCCCTCATATCCCTCATATCCTCTGGGCCTTTAGGGGAATGTAATGTGATGGACAAACAGACAGAACAGGTGGGAGAGCTGTGTGCCTGAGGTCATCATATTTGGGATGTTCCATCTCTTTGATGTCACACAGATCCTGATCTAGAAAGTGTTTAGAGCAGCCTGATGCCTGAACTTTTGGCTCACAGTGGTTAGGCAGTTGTTAGAAAACCTGTGGGGTGGATGCAGGGGGGTTAATTCATGGTGAAAATCATTGGATTTTCACATTGCTGTCTGATAAGATAATAAGTGTGATACTTATATCATAAAGTGATGTTTTGGGTCCTAGCACAGCAACAGGCCTCTGGCTCACAGTGTTTTAGCTTTTGAGCTGCACACAAAACTGTGATCCAGCTTTTTTTATTAATTTGTCAAAAAAGTCCACTTACTTTTGTACTGTGCACTTAGTGTAACTGTTGTAGCACTGAATTCTCTTACACTGAACAGATATCACACACACACACACACACACACACACACACACACACACACACACACACACAAAGGGTGGCCTTGTCTCACTTGCAGACACTTCCTGTTTCTTTACAGTGTTTTGGCTGGGAACTATGGAAGACAAGGCTGTAACCATGATCATTTTTACACACACGCGTGCGCGCGCGCACACACACACACACACACACACACACACACAAGCACATGCATAGGCAGCATAGGAATCCATTTGATGAACTGATGAACAGATGAATTAACATCATAGGAGAGAATTGCGGTCTTAAAATATATATTAACATAAGTGAAATTACAAGAGGCATCCAGAGACCAGGAGAAAATATTATCAAAACCAGCACGAGCACCTCAGAAGAGGTGATGAACTCCCTCAGCAGTGTCGACTGTTATATTAAATGCACAAGAAGTTCCTGAGATAGTGAGTTGTGATAATGGCGCCCTCTGGTGGCCATGTCCCTAATAGCTAAAGAGCAGAGCAAGAGTGAAGGGTTCTCCTGTATTAATGAGTTCTAGAAGGAACCCAAATGATCTGGATTCATACTGAGGTTGATAAGTGTGGCTGCTCTGTGCTGTGACAGGAGCGACACTTAAACAGTCAGCCTGCAGCTTTGATAAAACCGCAGCACTGCATACAGGAGAGAAACTGAAGCCAAAGTATCGATCTCCTTACACTGGTATTGATCAATACCAATATCAACATTGGTATTGATATTATCAATATTAGAATTGATCTGCCCACCACTAGCTCAATGTACTAATGGTGGAGAAACACTTACTTATTTATCTGCTGTCATTGGTAGCCATGGTAACTACAGAGTTCAAGCAAGAAATATTTTTCAGCCCAGCCCTAACGCTAATACCAATTAGTAAGCTAATGCTAAGCACTAAAGGCCGCTTCCACTTGTTAATTGAATGACGGGGCCTACGATGGAACTGGAAACCACTTCTGAAGCCTAGGCAGTAATCAGTCTTTGTGGACATGTAGTTACATTTCTCGAGGTGCGTGTCAGGTTAGGTTCAGAGAGAATTTTCAGTTATGTACAAAGGCCCAATACAGAAGTCTAAATCAGGACTTATTAAATTGATAGAGTGATAAATTTTGCATATAATCCAGAAAAGTTACATTTATATGGCATGCATTTAATGTGTCCCAGAGTGTCATTTCCTTCCATGAATGTGTTTGCAGAAATCACATAAAAAACACACACAACAAAAACATAATCCAGATTTTTTAACAATCAGCTGCTAAAAGCATTTCCTACATTTGAATATCAGCCACCATGCTGTGAGCATAAACTATCACGTTTTTAATGCAACAATAGGAAGTGACATCAACTTGCTGGGAACTGTAGCTTTTTTATTCTTGAAGGCCTTTCATAGATCCACTGGTGCTGAAAACTAATGCTTGATTATGGCTTTCTGAATACAAGTCGGAGTGCATCAATTATTTTAGTAATCAAATATTCAATTTATTACTCTGTCAATTCATCAAGTAATTGGATAAAAAATAATTTTTCATTTTAACAATTCATCAGCATATTTTAACTTCCATACTGCAGATGTTTCTCTGTGTGAAACAAACAGCGGTAGATGGAGCAGCTACATGTTGCTGATCAGGTGGTTGATGAAGGACCTCCAGCTGTTTCCCAGTAAAGGTTTTAAGGTGGTTACAGGAACAAGAGCTCCTTTCGCTCCACCTGAGCTGCCTCTTTGCACATGCTGTGCCTCTGCAGTCTGACTGCACATAAAACAGCTGCTGTTGTGTTTTTGTTGAAAAACTGGGGGCACTATGAGCTTAATACTGTAATACTTTTTATTCACAAGCATCCTCCAAATTACTTTTCTACTGCAGCTCTATTTTTAGTCCCTAATCTTAAAGATAAAAAAACATTTTGACAGAGCCTCTTGGCACTGAAGGGGGTGGGGGGGCCATGGAAAAATTGCTAGTGCTAATGGCCAGTCCCGTCGCCAGATCTCAGTCTTAAGGGGGGGCTTATGAAATCCAACAGGGGGGCACCACTATTATTAGCTTGATTAGTGATCTGGCTTGGATGGGCGGGCCAGGGCGGGCCCAAGCGTATCAGCGGGCCGGCACGGCCCCCTAGGGCCCGCCCATAGCGACGGGAGTGTTAATGGCAGCCCCTGCTAGCAAACTGTGGTTATAGATCTGTTCTGGTGGTTACAGCTGACATAAAGAAAAAATAACAGCTGACATCCTCTGCACAACACAGGCGCGGACATTCAAACACGCACACTAACAGCACAGAGCAGTGGAGGTGTGGAAAAGCTTCTAAGCAATGATCCACTCGTGTTAAAGGATTGTTTTTTTCCCAAATGATGGAAATTAGTTGAAGCGACGGAGAACTAACATGGATGAAATGCTCCGCTTACACCTGAGTTGTAGAGTTGAAAGGAAACATCGAAGCAACAAATTTGTGTCGAGGATTTTTAATAATCAAATTGAGTTAATCCAAGAATCGTTGCAGCACTAAGATTTGCATTAAATTTTCAGTTTGTGTATCAAAATACATGAAGGTTAGTATTTACCTTTCATGCTGGGATTTTTTTGTTGAATGGGAAACCTGAAATTTTCCTTAGATCTTCATTTTCCCTCTTACTTCTCGGGTTCATCCCGGTTGTCATTTTAATTTCTGTAGCCCACGAAATCAATCACACACATGACCCAGTGAGATCAAATGTGCACACTGTGAATGAAACTGTCCGTGCTCTGTGGTAGATTGCAAACTGCGGTGAAATGATAGAGGCGTAAGCTGCGATAATAGCAGCGACCGGGGCGAAGTCTGCGAGGTGAGCTCCTGGGAGAGGCAGAGGAGCGCAATCTTTGTTGGATTTGAATCAGTATGATTTGCATCCATTAAAAGCAAAGATGTTAACAAATAAATTGGACAATATTCTGGCAATTTAGTGATATTTCCAGTGCTGTGGTCTTGACTGGTCTTGAAATAAAATCCCGAGTCTGCAATGTCCGAGTCCGTGACAAGACCGAGACCATCAAAAAGCAGTCTCGAGACCAAGACCGATCTCGAGTACTACAACCAGGGGTGAAAGTAAGCCGGTACGGTCCGGTACTGCGTAGCACTAAAAGATTCTGCGCCGGTACTCAGTACCGGCAAAAGTTGGAGCAGCAGTCTGCTATAAAGCCGTCATTTAGAACCGGTCACGGCTGTACTTTGGGTCAGAATAAATCCGCTAGCAATAATCAGTCTAAAACACGAAGTAATCAGTTAATAAATTGCTTTTTTTCTCATTTCAAATTGTTTCCGAACTGTTCATGCTATGCTGGAGCCTCAAGTCTCTACCTTCTCTCCCCTCAGAGATCGAGCACAGCCATGTCCCATAAGCGGAACAGATGCAGTGCACTTTATATGGCAGGCTAGACCCTCCTATTTTGATTAACACCTCGTTCGGGCAATCATGTAATTGGCTGCACCAAAATCAACCAAAAAGCTACGTGACACCCTCTTGTTATTATTGGCTCTGGAAAGCCCATTTCTTAATATGATTGGCCGAATGAGGTGTCAATCAAAATGGGAGGGTCTAGCCTTTCATATAAAATGCACTACATCCTGGAGGACAGGACACAGCCAGTTAATGAGCAACGACAGGGGTTTTCCAGAGGTTTTTTCAGGTGATTTTGGTTCGGCCAGTTAACAGGTTAAAACGTTCACCGCTACGTTTAATGTCGGTCTGCTTGTTACAAACTATCTCAATTAAAAGC
>JASGAU010341037.1:5026-22653 GCA_030220045.1 Australoheros facetus
GTGTGTAGATTTTTTTCTTTTATTATTGAATGTATACAGCCGTTAAAAGATGGGACATATGTGATCACCCATGGCGGGTTGGTGGGCGAGTATTCAGGCAGCGTCCATTGAAGCGTTCACTCCATAACTGGAGAAGCGTTTGGCCTACACTTACTGAACTTCATGGGTAGCTAGCTTATGACCAAAACATATGACGTAACTGTGGTCAGGGTCATATGGTTAAATCTTTAGTTTTTGCTAATTTTTTTTTTCATGTCCACTTCATATTAAAGAAATGGTTTGAAGGATTTTAATGAAACCTTGCACGATTATTCTCGATATCAAGACATTATGCAGAGATCATCTACTGGAGGTCAAGGTCACATAATTATTAATCTTTTTTTTTACCCTGCAAAATGCTAAGAAAAGCAGCAAATAAATAATAAGTTGAACTAAAAGTAATCAAGAAATCTGTAAATTAAATATTTGCTAATTATGCGCTAATTATGCTTACATTGAATGCATACACGTGTCTGCTGCTTTGACAGTATCATTAAAGATTGTTAAATTTGCATTAGCATGAATGAAGTAAACGCAGGATGTCGTGTGATCGCTCGTTGAAACATGATTAACGTCTCAGCAGTATCATAACGGCGCTATTTTAGATGAAGACATTTATTGGAACTGTTACATCTGACTGTAGCTCAACCTACAGCAGCCAAAGCTCGATATAGTGGAGGCTCAAGGCTACAGATCTGTGAGACTGTCTGCCAATAATAGCAAAGAGTGAGGAGAGAACAGCACTTAGCTCACTTACACTCCCTCTCGTCACTCTGTGCTGCTTTTTTTTCTTCTCTTCTGTCCTCTTTGTCTCACTCTGTCGAACCTGCACCTTTTTATAAGCAGAAGCTTTTTCTCAGGTCACATTGAGTTTGTTTGTTCGACACGTAATTTATGACGCAGTGGAGGATGCGTGCGTGCATCCCTTGCACGTGTCTGCATGCATTACTAATGTTTCTGAATTTATCTCTCCTCCCACACCATATTGGCAGGTGTGTCCCGTCTGCCAAACTGGTGTATGTAAGATGCATTCAGCCAACTGTGTTATTGGTGCAGACATTTTTTTTAATGAGCGCCATCTGTGCACATCCTGCTTCAAACCAAATACTCCCCTACCTGTGTGTCTGTGTGAATAAGGGGGTGGGTTAGGGAGAGGAGGGGGTTTTGTGTGGGTGTGTGCGTGGGTGTGTGCGTGGGTGTGCGCGCGCGCGCGCGCTCGCGTCTGCGGCCCTTGCTCAACGTCAAGGTTTCTAATATTTTCTTATCTGTGGCACCTTGCAGGCTATCCAGGGGGCTATCCCGCCACAGCTCCTACCTATACACCCAACCTCTATCAAACAGGCAGTCCTGGGTATCCACCAGGTAAGCTGTACCACCCCCACCCCACCCACACCCCCCACCCCGCGCCCCCACACACACACACAGAGCTTATATTGAAGAAGGTAATATCTTGGGAGTAATTCTTGTCAGTTTTCACAAATTTACAGAGTTAATTAGGGGGATGTTTGTCAAAAAAGAGGATAATCACACCACAGGGAAGGCAGAGCTTGTAAGTGAACCACTGAAGTTTGTGCGCACGATACCAGATAGATGTAGATGATTTTACAGACAAATTATTATGTAGTGAAGTATAAAGCTACAAGAATGTTTTATTATTCCTACCTTTGCTGATTTATTTATTTTTTACAAAATTATAGGTAAACCATGAGGAACAATTTATACTAAAGCAAAAATACTGCAGGGTGAATACTTAGATTTCTGTCATCTTTATTTAGCTGCCAAATTTAGGCATCAGCCCCCTTATCCAGTATCAGCGACCAGGCTATAAATACAAGGGCCTCACATTAAATCATGTGGTTACAGTTGTTTTAAAAACACAAATGTTTTTGGCTTTCTAACATTTGTGGTTGATACCCATTCATCTTTAAATTTAGATGGATTAATGTTTGGAAAACCTTTATGGCGCTTACAGTAATGAAATGTGCGCGCTAGGATAACATAGTCTCACAACAGTTCATTAAAGAGTCATGACATTTAATCTTTTGTTTGTTTGTTTACCTGACCAGTTTCCCATCACACAGGCCTCATATTTACTGATTCCTTGTATCTACATGTACACAAAGTGAATGATTTTTCCACTTTTTTTTGGAAGGGGACTACATTTCAACATTTTTCCCAAGTTCAAGTCCCACACGGGACAGATGATGGTATCTTCTTAACCACTGAATCATTGTTTAGGTTAAAATACAACCATTGCCACTGTTTTCTAAGCTCAATCTTCTTGGTCGTCAGGATGATGGGTCCTCACTTAAAGTTTCTCGACAGGATATGTGCTGCAGGCTCCTCCAAGCATTCTCCCAACTGAAATACAATAGTTTGAAAGTCATGCTGACTTTAACTGAAAAAAAATCTAGCATCAAAAAAATAGCCTTTTCTCACATTTTTAGCACAAGACCGAGCTGGTTATGAGTGGTTACGCCCACACACAGAATGAAGCCGCGCAAAGGAGCGAAACTAACGTGACTTAAAATGACAGACAGACAGAGGAGAGACTCTCACACCAAAGTCAAGTTAAACAGGTGCATGAATTCATAAGTCTTTTTATTGTTTTGTTTTTTTGCCATACATGCTTCTGCATCACTGCAACAATGAAGCTGTGTGTTTATTAAATGTCTTGAACAGCCTGAACAAACTGTGCCACCAATTTATCCTAATAATTTTAAAAATGTATTAATCTTCCTGATGAGTAATCAGGAACCACACAGTCTGGCAGTTGAGTGATGTGATGGTGTGAAATGAAAGTTAGTCAGTGTTAAGGTTAAGGCTGGTCTAACACTTAATGTATTGAATAAATTACACACTGATGACATTTTAATTTAACGAGGATCCGTCACTGCTGCTGCTGCTCTGTAGCGCTGCAATGAGTTTGTCTCTTTATTATGCGCGCCTAAGCTAAAGCGAATACTGTTTCCTACATATTTAATGGGAGTTACATGTGGTTACAGTTAAGTTATGAACCAAACCTCGCTCATAAAAATTGAAGGAACGTTAACATCAGTCATGCAGTTACAGTGTTGTTTAGAGCTCCACACAGACTGGAGTCATTTAAAGGCAATATGAATTAAGTGGTGATCTCAGCCTAAAGGGCATTAATGGTGAAGGAGTGGGAAGCTAGCCAGTAGCAGCTGCCAGTGCCCATATAGCAGCTTATACATACTCTGCTGGGGTTCATTGTGTGGTCCCCTCAGCAGATGGGAGTACAGTTGTCCCAGTGCTTTCCAGATATGAGCTGTATGTATAGACAGATTAGATTTGGTTAGTACAGGCTTTCTTATAGTTCTAGCATGAGAAAAGAAATTTATTACATTGCTTGAAAGCATAAAATTAATTGTGCTGCTCAGTCATTGGGGATATCAAATGCTGAGTCTTGTGCTGATCTATGGTAATAAAAGTAATTATACAGTAATGCAATAAAGATCTGAACGGGTGTAAGTGAGGAAGGAAGTCAACAAGGATTGCTCAACATTTAGCAATTTAAAAAACAGCCACGCATCTGCATGTCCACAAAAGACAAACAAAAATGAAAGAATATAAATCATGAAATGAATGGGACTGATGATGAGCACAGGAACAATAAAGGAATGATTTGTAGTGTCAGCAAGATGTTTTTATTTAATGGGGTCTTTGAATCCATGCACTGACTTCGGAGACTGTTAGTGCGTTTTATATCAGCAGTAAAGATAACGTCTATAATCACGTAAGGATCTATTGAATGTTTTAAAAAAAAATTGATTAAAACATCTTTCAGGAAAATGGTGTTTTTGAAAGTATGGATTAAATTCAGTTTCCTTAGCAGAGGGCAGATAGCTGCTTTAATTGTTTTCCATTGTCTTAAATATTGAGTGTGGTATGCCAGTAGGGAGGGTGGGGGTTGTACTTTTCATCTGTGCCGCTTTTGAAGCTTCCTCCTCTTGTTCCCTCCCCGAGTTTGTTTTCTGTCATTTGGAAGTCTAACCAAATATCAGGTATGCTTTGGCAGAGTTCCTCCAGCTTTGTTCCAGCTGAAACCTGAGCCTCATTGTCAGGGCTGTTTTTTGTTTGACTGCAGATATCCTTCCCTTCACTCTACAGTGGTTAATTTATGGGGAAATTAAAATGTTTAGATTTTGTATCAGATGCCAGTGAATTGCCCAGACAAGCCAGCCTCGGTCTGATTAGGAGACGTTGTCTTGCTTATTATTTTTCAAGACCGCTGAGGAGACAAACTGTTTTCTATCAGCAGGGCTTTTGTGTGATTGTCACACACCATTGTCCTTTAATGCCCTGCGTGCATGTTAGAGCAAAGAATGAATGTGAGAGTATGTGTGCGTGCACACGCACACACAGACACAGACTTTTAGCCACAGAGGGGCTCCAGCATCTCTTTGTTCCCTTGTCCTTGTGTGAGAAAAGTGCTTTCATAAGCTCCACAGTAGCAGCAGCTAGCTAGTAGCATGTTTGACCTTCAGGCTCCTCCAGGTGGCCGCTTAGAGGTACTACACCCCAGAGATCAGAACGGACATGAATGCAGCGATCTGAACCAGATGCCTTTACTGTCCTTAACGTCATGCTTTTCAGCCAGTGACGTAGTGTCAGTTAAAGGGGGGATACTATGTGAAATGTTGTTTGAGCTTTGCTGTGGTTGTTGGTTACAGCTTTACCAAATATAATCCAAGAAAGACTGAAAATGCCTCATACAGTGACTAGATGGCTTTTCAGTGCACAGTGCAAAGCTCCCATCTTCAAAGCTCATGCTTAAACTGGATAAATATACATTTATACAGCTTTATTGTTTTGATATTCAAATCCCATCAAAAGACAGAACCCGTCCCCATCTGGTGGATTTTATAGGAAATGCAAATAATGATGTGGGGAGTAGTGCTAAATGGGAATGAGTGTGTANCACACACACACACACACACACACACACACACACACACACACACACCATTAAAATGTTTAGGTTGTAGAATTACTCGTAAGATTTAGTGAGAGACCTCACTTACTCCCCAGATGTAACGCATCTAAAGACAGTGTTGAGAATTTAGAAAATAATTCTAATGCTTTATTGATGTGTAAATGTTCTGTGAGTTGGTGAATTTACAGTATATTTATAATAATCTCTAAATCCCTCTTTTTCTCCTCTCTGTTTATAGGATATACTCCAGCGGGAACGCCATACAAAGTGCCCCCCACTCAGTCAAATGGAGCACCCCCTCCTTACACTCCAACCCCTACCCCATACCCGACAGCTATGTACCCCATTCGCAGTGCCTACCCTCAGCAGAACCTATACACACAGGTGAGGATGTTTGAAGTGACATTAGCTTGGAGAGGCGTTTGTTACTGTAACACTGAAAAACGTTGATCAGGTTTGTTGTTGCAGCTGCTCAGCTGCCAGAACCATTTAACATAATCACTCCAGTAAATACATTTGTGCTACCTGCTCAGCCTGTGTCATTTTACTCTGTATTAAAAACAATTAAGTGAAGCAGTTTGACAGTAAATGGTTTGTCATCTGTGCAGTAGTTTTGTCTGTTGACTTGCCTTGTTTAAATTCAGAGCACTTATCGTGTTCATAGGTTACTTCTGTTCTGCAGAATTAGACTTTGGAGTGAAAGTGCATTTCTCAGGCTACAGGGACACTGTTTGGATACAGAATCTGTCACATTGTTTTGAATTTTTTATTTTATTTTTATTTTTTGGGGGTAACAGCACATTTTGGCCAATTACAGCATGGTTGGTTATCCACAGGGGGGAAACACTGACGATTTTCTAAAATAGAAAACAGATTGGACGGCAGTAGCTTGGTTTTGAAATTCAGTCACACGTAAGACAACAACAACAAGGCATTTTGTTGTTTTGTAATTTGGTGCTATTGAAAGTGCAGTGGAAGGAAGAGACATTTTCCCTTTCTGGCCCTTTCAAAGTATTGTGTTTCAGTCTGTTTTGCTTGTTCTTGTAATAGAAATTCACTCGAAGAAGTTTCTTCTGCTAAAACACTGAGTGAGCACCAAGTATTTTCCAATGTTTTGTCCTGACAGGGAGCGTACTACACCCAGCCAGTGTTTGCTGCTCAGCCACATGTGATCCATCACACCACTGTGGTGCAGCCTAACAGCATCCCCTCCACAGCCCTCTACCCCGCCCCTGTTCCTGTACCTGCTCCTCGCAACAACGGCATGGCTGCCATGGGAATGGTAGCTGGGACAACCATGGCCATGAGCGCAGGTACCACAGTAACATAAACCTTTTTCAGAGTCCATGTTGGCCTAATGTGGTACTAACACAACAACTATTCTTCAATCTTGACTGTAATTTCTGATGCAACATCAGCTCCTCTGGTATTGGCTCTACCGGGAGGAGACAAAAATCCCTTTGGGATGTGAGAGGAAGGGCATCTGAAAGTAGCTTTTATTTTGTTGTTGTTACAGATGTACTGATTGCACTTTGTGTGTGGGAGAGCGAGACCTGCCAATACCCATCATTAGCTCTGCTGTTTCAATAAAAAATTTGAGCTGTTGTCATAGCCACAAAACTTTAACCGTTACTCATAACTCAACAATGATATGATGTTCAAATTCACACCACAGATGCACCAACTAAAAATTTTGCACAAGTTTAAATCTCACCGACCTTGAACTGAAGGTAAAGGTTAGAGGTCAAGTTTTCTGAAAATATTGTGAATGCTGTAATTAGATCAATGTGACTCAAGAGTTTCAAAATGCTCCGGTCTCCGTTTAAATGGGCGAAAATGCTAATTTTTGAACATGCTCACTATGGTTGCGGCTCCTATATCCACACCGCCAACTTGTGGCCTGGCAATGGGAACTGCAGCTTTTTCAATGTCTTGCATTTTAGTGTAAATGGAGATTGTTTCTGAAACGTTTCCGTCTGAATGTGCTACTTTTCTAAAACGGCCAAACGACACCATTTACACTGAAAACGTTCTCGTGTAACCAGGGCCATAGTGTCTTCACGCACACTGAGGAGCTTAAATTCTAATGACATGCTAATGAGTGGCTACAAGTGTGCGCACAAATATTTGGCTGTGTGTGTGTTAGGCCTGCATGAATCTGACTGACTCATTGTCAGACATATGGGAGAGTAACTGGCCGGTCACCGGTCAGGGCTGAGAATACTGTAAATTGTCAGATTCTGGTCCCTGGCTGGTCAGTCGGTGGACCTCTAGATTTTATTAATGCATAAGGTAGTTAGTTACTGGAATAATAAAGTAACTATTTTTGGAGTGTTGGACTGTTGGTTGGCTTTAAGGCTTTAAGCTGCCATTAAGGGCTGCCAAAATTAAAAAGTAAATGACTCAAAATAAGTTGTCTTATTAAATGAAACAAAAACTATTAAAAATAAATGAATGAAGCTACTTTCAGCTGCTCCCTTATTAACAACAGTGGGTAACTTCATTTGTTACCACTTGAATCTCCATTTGACTTTTTTTTTTTTTTTTTTTTCTTTGATGCAACCCAAAAGGGATTTGTGTCTCCTCCTAGGAACAAATCTTTCACTTGTTAGGCAAATGTGTAAACCACTATACTGTGGAGTCACTATTAAAAATAAATTGCAATAATTCAATTATTTCTCACTTGAATTAATATCTCAAGAACATCCTGGGTTTGAATCCACCATCTGGCTGGGGTCTTACTGTTTTTCTTTGTAAAAGTTTATGCACTTGTATTTTGTTTGTTTTATTGTTTTTGGAAGCAAAAAAAGTACATGATTTTTAGCTGCAGCCCAAGAACAAATTGATTTTCTATTCTTGTTGGTGTTAATCTTGTGTAGGGACTCTGCTGACAACGCCACAGCACGCCCAAATTGGAGCACACCCAGTTACTGTGCCAACCTACAGGCCCCAAGGGACACCTGGGTACAGCTACGTACCACCTCACTGGTAGAGCCCACCCATCATGTAAGTGTTTCCCACTCCTGCTGTTTGAGTTCTTCCTCTTTAAGATGCTTCTCTCCTCTATCTGTTTCCTCCTCCCTTTTCCCCTCCTCTCCACCGCTTCTTTCCTCTTTTTGTCTTTGTTCAAGTCAAGAGAGACAACAGACTTTGCTGCCTCACCATTTCTTTTCCCCTTCTTTCCTCAGGGGTCTGTGGCAGTCTTAAATTAATCACCATTTTGTGCCTCTGGTTTTCTTTTCCACCAGATCTGGAGTCCACCATCGTATGCAACTGCTCGAATCTTACACGGGCTCCCATCGGTAATCATGGGAACTTGGCACCTGTCTGCAAGAACAAAACTAAAGTGCAACAGCCACTTTACTATCATTGTTATTATGCGACATTCTCTAACATTTTTACAAAAGCTGCTTTTTATTTTATTTTTATTTTTTTTTCCCTATTCATTTGCCAACCAGTCATTACCTTATTTTCTATGGTTATTTTATTTCCTCATTTTCTTTGCTGTGTCTGTCATTGGAACTCCAGAAGAACTCTTGACCAATCACAGGTGTCAGGCGCTCCTGTTGGTGTGTGTGTGTGTGTGTGTGTGTGTGTGTGTGTGTGTGTGTGTGTGTGTGTGTGTTCCTGCCTGCTGCAGCTCAGCTGGCTGGAGAATATTGGGCACTTACTCTTCATCATCTCCAGTGGTCACAAAGACTTATTAAATTATGCTGCCAAATTTTCTAATGACTAGATATCAGCACAGGGTTTTAACACAATTAGGATTTTAGTTTTACAGTTTTTGTTTTTATTTTTTAAATTTTTTTAATGTTCCCTCTATTTTGCCACCCGAGTTACCTTATCCTGCAGTCTTCTTTTTTTTTTCTTCCTCATCCTTTTTCAGTTTGATCTCAGTCGTCTTCCAGTAGCTGTGTCCAGCAGTAGTTTCGTCACCCCTGTTGTTAGGCCTCCACGGGAGTGCTGTGAGCACTTACCATCACATGCCATGCTATATGTCACATTTCTGTCCACATTAGCATTCTACTTAATACACACATCACCTTTTTTAAACTACATACTATGCAGGCTGGTATGTTGTGACACTATCAAACTCTTATCTTAGCTCTGGAGAATGTTTCTGGGTGGTTTGGGTCATGTCAGCTTTTTTCCTGTGGTTAGAGTAGGTCAGTACATTTAGAAATTGTTTGAAAAACAAAAAAAAAGTTATACTAACCATGACAACAGCATGGATGGTTGTGCACACTTTGACACACACACACACACACACAGGGGCTCCTGTGGTGTGTTGGGAAACACACGGTCACTTAATGGCACTTATTGTATTGTACCTCCAGTTATGTTTTAACTGGTGGATTCACACACACAAAAAAAACATGGATTTCTGGGGTGTGCATCGCAGACACAGCCAACAAAGATGGAGTTTAAAGGGATTGGTGATGATGGAGGAGGAGAGCAGGTAGGGATGGGGACAGTAGACGGCAAAGAAGGAAGAGATGACATATTCGCAGCAGTCATTTCAAGGTACAAGACATTTAAGTTTGTTCCATCTCGCCTGCAAGGAGGTGCACAGACAGACGGCTCTTTTGCACTGTATGTGATGTACATTGATTTTTCTCACTGTGACTATGTCATCTCCTCCTCCTTTCCTTTTCCAGGCGAGGACTAATAACCAAATAGCCTGCAGATGAGAGCCCAGACTATTGAATTTTTTTATTTAATAATGAACGCATCAAATAAATATCATATGGGATAGATTAATAGAATTCAATCTAGTCCATCTGTCTGTCTAAATGTTATGTACATTACAGCCTTCTGATGGGACCCAGTCTGTTAATACTGTGTTCAGTACCAGGCCCATTTTACAGTACAGGTTGTTAAAATTTTGGTCAAAATTTTAAAGTTGTAGGTATGCCCATGTAAAGTATCTTAAAGTGCTCCTGTTACGCTTATGTTCACATTAAGTTTTTTCATGTTAATCTTCAAAAGACATTTTTATTTATAAGTGCTCCAGCATCTTTTTCATCCTCTCTGAAACGCTCACTTAAAAACAAAAGTATTTCATCAGAAACTGGATATGTTGCTGAAGAACTCAAAAGAGAACACAATAGCAGACAGTGAGGTAGTTGGCTTTTTTTTAGAGGGTGTGCCAAATTGGAGTCTAGACTGTTACAAAGTGACATAGATAAGTAACAGAAGAAAAACCTGGGCTACAACCAGAGTGTTTCAACCGCAGTTTTTTCACGGCGAGAACGAGTCCATTCAGGCTGAACTTTAAGCAAATCTTTTAGCGCTATAGAAATGCTAAAGACAAAAAGCATAACAGTGGCACTTTAAGTCTTTGTGTATTGGTCCTTGTCAGTGTGGGGTGGTGGTAGTGGTGGTGGTGGGATTTGCTATTTAGGTGAAGCCTGTGGCATTTTTCAGGATTTACCAAAAAAAAAACTCAAAGGAGAACTTCACATTCCTGCGAGTGCAGATTGGTCTAACAAAAAGCATTTACTGCACGGGTATATGGATGAAGTGGTTTGATATTGCAATAAAATAAGAGGGAATGCCTCCAACTTTAACATACAGTAATTATTTTATCAGCATTTTGAATTGATTTTTTTTTTTTTAATTAAAAAAAAAAGGCTTATTGTTGTAATCTCTAAATATTGATTCAAGGCTCTGTATGCAGCCTCCATTCACTAATTATTACAGTTACTGCTAAGAAAAGTAGACATATCAACGTTTTGGAGTATTGAATTACATTGTGAGGAAATATTGCACAACATAAGACAAAAAAAACAAACTTGACTATACTACTATAATTTAATGCTAAGTGACAGGTACATAGACTTTGTAGTGCAAGATGGAGGAAGCAACAATTTATAATTAAAATAAAACAATAAGGTCGAGTGTTTGAGGTATTCTTAGTCCAGATGTTTGTACACTAGTATGTTAATTCTCAAGAAAATATTGCATAATGCCGCTGTTGGAAGAAAAGCGCCTACGTTCGGGCCCCGTTTTTAAAGCGACTCTTGTATTTTAGCCGATATCAAGTAGGTGTTACTAGCATGAGAGTGAGGATATGGCAACACCGTGTAAGGATCTTGTATATTTAAATGTAAGCTGGAGAAACTTCAGAAGTTCACAAACTCCATTTTCTTGCGACAGCAGTAATGTTACTCTGCATTAGGATTTATTTAACCAACCACTACTTTTTGTCAGTATTTCTCAGTTAAATCTTTTCTTCTTCTTTCCCTATGGTCAATTGAGCATAATGGGTATGCATAATATTCAGGTGTATTTCACTATAGCATTGGATTTCTAAGTAAAAAAAACATGCAGTATATTTATACAGCAAGTGGTACAGTAATGTATTTCTAGCTAAGCATGGTTGCATCAGTGTGGCAGCTACTGTTTGTGCTTTTAATATATTTTTTTTCCTTTTTTACCTCTTCTGCATCTTTCCACTACATATCTGTCTCTATAAGGGGGGGAGAGGTTCACACAAGGTCTGTAAATAAGGTTGTGGAATTTCTTATCACCAGATTCCCATGTTTTTATGATTGTTGCCTGAAATTACAGATGTTGAGATTTAAAAAAGAGAAAAAAAAGGGGGGGGGGATCAGCAACAGAACTGAAATGGATGCCTTTGGAAGCCTTTTTTTTTCCCTGTCCATTTCTGTTCTGTGGGTTCAAAGAATTGTCGAATGATGTCCTGAAACCCCTCAGCCTCCGTGCCCTTTGTTCTGTGCCATATTTCAGCATCATTGTTGTTTGGTTACTATTAGTTTCTTCTCATAAGTGGTGACTTGAGTCCTTGTTGTGTCTAGCTTCATGTGAATCTGTTTGTTTGCCCACCGTTGCTGTCCTGTTTCTCACGCTGTTGCTGTATATTGCCTGTCTGTCTTTTAACTTGCTCCTCTGCGGTGTTCTTCAGAGGCCATTCTGCATTCCATTAAACATTTACTTTTACCACATTCAGGGATGCAAAATGATGTCGGATCAAATTGTTTCCTCCCGTCTCCACTCTTGTTTTAACTCTCACGGCCTTTTGTGCTGCCCGCCTAAAGTTTGCATCCCTCACCACCCTGTCTGAGCTGCAGACATGATTGTCATTGCATTAGTGGTGTCACAGTAATTTGTAGTGTTATGAGCCTTTTTAAACACTAGATGTCGCCAGTGACAAAGTCTACAAGTGGCATCGCTATGGTTGAAGGCTTTGAGCCTGTTTAATCTTTTTTTTTTGGTATCATTTATATGTAAAATTCATAATTAAATGTCATGTTTGAACACTTGTCCAAATTATTTTAGATGGGGGGCATTTTTTAGAATTTTAGACAAAAACATCACAGAAAATATCGACTTATTTGGTTTGGGTTTTTTTCTAGACTGTGGACCAGTGCTCTTAAATTTTTTTGTTTTAATGTGGAGACTCAGTGGAAGCAGACCTGCTGAGTGTCGGGGACAAAGTTTTTTTTGTTTGTTTGTTTTTTTCCTGCAGAGTGGTGAAACTGCTTCCTTATTTCACTCCATTTCTTGTTTCATTTATTTCAATTTGCACTTAAGTGAAAATGGGCAGTAGCACACTTTGAAGTGTTCGGGGATGGGTGGTGGCGTGCAAACTTGTCTTAATCATAACTTTCCTTATTATCTTTCTACTTTAGCTCTTCATCCATCACCCTGTCCTCTGTTAGATTTCCAAACCTTAAAGGGTGGAAACTTTCATGAGGACTTTTTTTTTTTTTTTTAAATCTTGACAGTGAACAATGTGACCAGAAGCATTTGATAACGCCCGTCTTCGCTTCCATTTCTCCTCTCCTCCTCCTATTTTTTTTTTTNGTTACAAAGTCTTTCAAGTTTTTCATGAGTATAAATTAAAACACTACTATCACAGTGAATAGTAGGCTTTTCAATGTCTTTGATGTTCTGCTGCAGCTTTTTGAGTTCAACTTGTCAGATATCTCTTAGTTTAATTTGAGACTAAATGTGATGCAAAAAGTGGAAATTCCTTGTCTTCCAAAAGAAAAAAAAAAGAAGAAGAAAAAAAAGTACTTGCATCCCTCCAGGATCAAGTAAGACGAACAACCCCATCTTTGGAAGTTTTAGTTTGGTACCCAATTTGCACATGCTATGGTATATGTTACCGTAAGGTTGTGTTTGAAACTGAAGCCCAACGTCTGTTCAGCGTTGAGAGAAGTGAATTGTATGTTAGCTATTTGGTCCGGAGTGAAGGACCTGCGTCAGGCTTGTGATATGAAGTGTAAATCTGTTTTAAATTTTTTTTTTTTTTTTAATGTTTCTCTTTTTTTTGTTGTTGTTGAGGGTTTTTTTTAAAGATCAGTTAGTGATCTTAGTACTATAACTAAGCCAAGTTTGTAATTGTATATTTACTGTAAAATGTAGAACATTGAATAACTATTAAAATTTTCCTATAAAAGGAAGTTCATCTTGTGTGACCTTTTTTTTTTTCCAGACAGTGTCATTATTGTTCTCTTGTTGGGTAAAAACTGGATTGCTTTCTTTGATTCATCAAAAAATACAGAGAAGACCAATTACATGAAAAGAAAGTGTAAGCTCTGTCTTAATTTTAATGTTTTAAAGAAATGGTCTTCTGGTCATTAGCAGGCTTTAATATTAGACAGATACAACTTCAGATGAACAACACATGACATATTACACTGCCATTAATTATTTAGCAAAAACCCAAGAGCTTCATCACAGACTCTACAAGCCTCAGTGAGCAAGTTGATGACAGCACAAAGAAAGAGACTGAACAAGTTTGGCTTGTTTGGAAGGGTTTCAGGAGAAAGCTTCTTCTCACTAAAAAAAAAAAAGACGGCACAGCTTAGGTTTGCAAAGTTACATCTGAACATGATGCTAAATCATGTATGCAGATTGTAGGTAGCGAGCATGAGCCCACTGATTTAGAATGAGTCTGATTTACTAACATATGCACAGTTATAAGACTAAAATTGGATGGTGCACGTGTTTTGAATCTAATGCTGATTTTTGCATGGAAACATTTTTTTTCCCTTGCAGGATAAGAACAAACACGCATATCAGTAAATGAGGCCGATTGCCCTTTGGACAGTCGAGACCAAAATACAGAAGTCTGGTCATAATGTATAGCACCACCTTTGGTAAAAACCAAACATAGGATATACGCAGCATACTAAAAACCTTATATCAAGTGTGGAGGTGGTGATGATTTGGGCTTTTTTTTTTTTTTTTTGCGCAGCTGCCTGGACACTTTACAGCATTTGAGCCGACCGTGAACTCTGTATACCAAAGTATTCTAGAGTCACGATGTGAGGTCATCTGTGACAGCTAAAGTTGGCTGAAACTGGGTCAAGCAACAGGGCAATGACCCCATACAGAGCAGCAAATCTACAACTGAATGGCTAAAAAAAGAAAAGAATCAAGGTGCTGCAATGACCCAGTCCAAGTCCAGACCTCAACCCCAATGAAATGCTTAAGAGAGCTGTGGACAAATGGATGCCTGCAAACGTCACTGAGCTAAAGCAACGTTATAAAGAAGAAAGGGCCAAATTTCCCCACAAACAAAACTCATACAGAATGCAGTTATTTCAAGTTACTGCTACTAAAGGTGGTTCTACAAGCTACTTAATCACAGGGTGTACTGTGTTTCATAATACTGCATGAAGTCCTTTTTCACATTTCTGTAGATATCAACTCTTGCAAACATAAAGCATGTAATGCCAATAAAAGCCAGTGCTGGAATAAATGTATGCATCTGTCTGCCAGTGATTAAAATGAATAAGTTAAATAGCAACAAGTCATTTAGATAACTAGGTTTACATAATGTTAAGACCTGCTAATAATGAGATGACTTTTTTTTTGTTATGTCCTGATGCAGAACATCTTAGAATTAAAAGAGGGTGTGTTTTCTTTGTACCGTGACTACATGTCCGAACAGATAAAGGGAAAAATACTGGTGAAATTTCCTCTTAAATTAAAGTGATGGGTTATGATCTGGATTGCTTTGTTGTACTAAGCTCTGGGTGTGACTTTTTGTAGTTGTGGGTGTCTGCATAAGAATGAAATTAATCAGTGTGTGGCTATAGTTCCCATTTCAATTGTGTAACTCCTCAAGTTAAAAATGGAAGTGTCCAAAATTGTAGCCATAATGTCAACTAGTGCACTGTACATTCTGTTTTTAATGTAAATTTCTCCTTTTTGTTTCGTGTTGATGCTTTTGTAAAAGTACTTTCAGCAAGTGGAAGAATAAGGATGCATCATTTCCTCTGCAGCAAACACAGATAGTGAAAGAGCAGCAGCACTCGACTCTCACTTCTCCATGGGCCCACGACCAGACATCCGACTGACTTGAGCAATACCAACCACCACTCATGCATGCGCTGAGCAAACACTGACACCTCTTTTATGTACACTGCCCCACCAAACACACACACAGCCTCATATGTGAACTAATAATCATCTGTGCAAGTTTGCTGCAGGGACAGTGCAGACCTTTAGACCATGATACAGTTCTTAGATGGCCAGATAGCTTTGCATCCCACAATATTATAGCTTTGATACTTCAAACAACTCTTCATATTTGACCTCTTATAAATAACCTGTAAGACTTACAGCACATTTTTTATTACATGATGCACACTTAGTCAAATGATTGATCAGTAAAATCTAACCTTCCTCCAGGAGAAATTTCTGCATCTGTGCTCTTCCAGATTTTTTTTTTCACTCTGTTGAGCTTTTCTTTCAACTGATGCTTAAAAGTTTTTGTTTGTTTGTTTAGATTATGCTTGATTTTCTTTGCTAGTTTTGAGACAAATTACAGTGCGGTGAAAATATATTTGCTCCCTTCCTGATTTCATTCATATTTGTCACACATAAATGTTTCAGATCATCAAACAAATGCTAATATCAGATGAATAGAACCCACGTAAATAGAAAATGCTTTTTTAAAACAATTAGTTCATTTAAAGAAAAAAAAAAAAGCTACCCAAACCTTCCTATGTGATGACTGACAGCGAGTCTTTCGCGTTGCTGTGGAGTGGATGAATTTTGGCCCACTCTTCTTTGCAGAATTGTTTGCACATATTTAGACTCCAGCTGACAAAGAAAATGCACAGCACTTTTTTTTGCACTGACGTCACATGCATTCTTAAAATATTCACCCAGCCGTACATATCATCCTGGCCACAAACTGACTTTTGCTGCCTTTTTGGAATTTAAACTGAAGTGACAACCTGGAAAAACCAGAAAGAGGTTTGAAAGGCTTCCCATAACTTTCTTAAAGCCTCTGGCATTTATTAGAATTCTTTGACTGTTTGAAAGAAGTTGAGTTGCAATTAATCCTTTCCTTGGAAACAACACATGATTATTGTGAATGGAAAATAAATGTCTCATTTGAGCCACAAAGGTCTAAAATTCAAAGTAAAGTACTTTGGGTGCAGTGTTAACCCATAAGAGCCCACACACATTTCTCTTTTGAGAAAAATTTATAAAGCATTTCAAAAATCTTTTAAACTACAAGGAAATTTCCTTGACATGCAAAACTGTATAACATTGAAGAAAGGTCAAGTTCAGATTTTCTGTTGTCTGTGCTGGCTTAAACGTACTGGCTCTTTAAATCATTGCGAAATTTGATGTCAAAGTTTTGAGCAATTTCTTTTTCAGAGGGAAATAAGCTCTCCTTCTCTGTCTGCGCACGTTTTGGTTTCAACATAAGCTCATTCAGAAAGGCTGGATTTGGGGTTTGGGCCAGCAGCAGCAGCAGCAGTGTGCTCTTGATGAACTATTTCTAAATCTAATCATTTAAGTGACTTGTTGCTATTTAACGTATTCATTTTATTGACTGGCAGACAAACCCATACATTTATTCCAGCACTGGCCTTTATTGACGTTACATGCTTTATGTTTGCAAGAATTGAGAGCTGCAGTACTGTGAAAAGCTAAGTACACCCCCACAATTTATGAGCTTGTAGAACCACCTTGAGTGGCAATAACTTGAAGTAATTGTTTTCTGTGTGACTTTATCAGTCTCTCACATCTTTGTGGAGGAACTTTGGTCTGCTTTCTCTGTTGCTTCAGTTCATTGACGTTTGTGGGCATTTATTTATGCACAGCTCTCTTAAGGTCTCACCACAGCATCTCATTGACTGGGTCATTGCAACACACTGATTCTTTTTTCTTTTTCAGCTGTTCTGTTGCAGATTTGCTGCTGTGCTTGGGATCATTGTCCTGCTGTATGATCCAATATCAAGCTTTAGTTGTCAGACAGATGGCCTCACATTTGACTCTAGAATACTTTGGTGGTCGGCTCAATGACTGTAAGGTCTCCAGGTCCTGTAGCTGCAAAACAAACCCAAATCAGTACACCTCCACCACCGTGCTTGACAGTTGGTATGAGGTGTCTGTCCTGATCTGCTGCGTTTGGTTTTCTCCAAATGTGACGCTGTGCATTTTGGCTATTTTGGTCTTGTCTGTCCAAAGGAATTGCTTCCTTTGGACAAAATTGCATCTGAAGTGGTTTATTCAGATCCAATTTTGCAAACCTACAGATGCACCAATGTATGTATATATTTTTATACATTCTTTTATTTTCTGTATTTTCAATACATTTTTATTTTCTGTATATATTTTTATATATTCTATT
>JASGAU010341040.1:0-45204 GCA_030220045.1 Australoheros facetus
GGTAAGGTGGAGAGCTGCATACAGCATTATTACTTTGAGAAAACCTGACATTACTTTATGGCACAACATTTCCACAGAATTAACTGAATGTCAGGTTTCCATTTAAACTCCTTTTCTGGTTAAAAAAACAAAAGACAGACAAGCTCTTATATGAATGTGTTGGAGTTTCAAACCATGCAGCAATATTTTTGCTTCTTACTGTATATGAACATGTGTAAATGTATGAGTAATAGGATAAAAATATTTAAGACCATTATCATTTCATTAGCAGGGTTCAGTTGTGTAGAAAACATAGCAGCTGTTTTGGAGGTTTTTTTTTTTTTGCTTTACACCAACTTCAGTATGGAAACACCACAGTCTCAGTGGTCACAGCCACAGTCAGAAGGTAAATCAAGACATAAATCTATATTGGCATTTTCTAGAGTTTTTTTTTGTTGCTGGTTTTCACTTCTGTGTTAAATAGAGAGGTGTCTGTATGTAACACAATAAAAATATCTCCAGAAACCAGCTGGCAAGCAAACAGTGGTGTTGTCCTAAATGTTCCCTCTGACATCAGACGACAGTAATGGAGACAAAGTTCAGGAGTGAAAGTGGCCTCTGGCCTGTAGGCTTCAACATTTAAAAATCGACAAGACACGACACGACACTAATACTTTTGGCTCTTGTTTGAATGTAACACTAAAAATGTGGCAAATGTGGGAGCATTCTTGGGGTTTTTTGAGACAAGTGTGTGCAAGTGGAGATTGTTGGCACAGAGTTTCATTCACAGCAGGACCAGGTCTGATGCTGAAAATCTCACGCGTTGGACTCCTCATCGGTTACGCTGGGGTTCGGCGAATTGGAAATCTCTTTGAAGAATTCATCATCTTTCAGCATGCTCTGGTAAAAGAGAGCAAAGCATTAAGTTCACGACCAAAAGCTACTGAAACAGTAATCAATGAGTATTATGTTTCCGGTTAACCCCAATGGGTTCTTACCGTCAGATTCTGAATGCCCTCAGAGAAAGCTCCAATCTGTCTCACAGTTCCCTCAGAGTCCTCCATCTGTGAAGGCATTAAACACGAGTAGATTTCAGAATAAATATTACTGTTTATGTTTTGTTTAATATTTAAAAAGCTCTGAAGCTCACCTGTTCTAGCCGGTCAAGGTCATCTTCATAGATTTGGAGCTCGAAACCTTTCTGGAAGCTTCGACCCTTTGGCATCTCCACGTCCATTGGGCACACGTACTCCTCGTTCTCATCCTGCTTTTTCTTCCTCAGGCTGCCAAAGTTACCGAATGACAGTTTCTTTGGCTGGCGTGAACCAGGATAGAGAGGACAGATTACATATACTCACACACAAAAGCACAAATACCAACCTCCATTTTACAAGTAAAAAAAAAACAAAAACAAAAAAAACCATAACTTAATGCCAACTTTAGTCACTAAATATCTTTTAAAATTTATTTTTACTTTACTGTTTGGGTACATTTGATTTCCATGAGAAAGTATAAACCTTAACATCATTATGATCTTGTTATCTTTAAAAAAAAAAAAAGATAGGAAAAAGATAGGAAAAAGCATTCTCTACCTTTGGAATCACAAGTACTCTATGAAAAGTACTCGTAGTACTATCTCTAAAAATGGACTGTCTGTCCATGGGAACTCATGCATTACCTTGACCTTAGTGGTGGCAGTAAGCAAAATGTAGTCTGGGTTTTCAAGACACTCCTGTTTGAGCTGCTGGGCCTCTGAGCCAATGAGCAGGTTGAAATGTGTGGCAAGGTGACGACGAAGCAGGGTCTTGTTGGGGGGGATATTTAGCAGCAAAGCCATGGTCTCCACATTGAATCGTGGCTCCAGAACCTGAGCAGAAATTTGGTGCATTAGAAGTGGACACAACTGAGGAGAGTATATGTTATTCAGAAAAATGATCACCCAAATCTCTCACCATTAGGCCCCCATGAACGCCGCTGCCTCTCAGGTTAGGAGCATATTCAGCAAGATCCACAGACCTCAGCCATTCCATCACCCTGTGGTTGGTCCACTGGGAAATCTCTGCTGGTGAAATATTGCTCTACAGACAAAGTACAAACCAGAAGCACGGTTTGTTTACACACAGCTATAAGTTGTAAAGTTAGTGTGCTAAACTGCAGAACAGGCTGCTCTGCCTTGTCAAATCATTTCTCCACTGACTGTTAAAGTGAACGTACCTCATCTGATGGTCGACGACGTAGGCAGTTGGGCTCGTAGTTGTTGAGTCGGAGAACTTGAATAGCTCTCTTGATACTGAGGTGATGTAGCACGCTGCCCACCTTCAGGGAAAGCAGGTCATCCTGATGGACAAGGAAAAACATGAGTGATTTGCTCTAAAATGCAAAGTTCACTGAACAGTGATTATTACCCTTAAATCATAAAAAAACAGCCCGTCACTGTTAAAAGGTACAACAAACTCTGAAGAATTTGGAGCTTGAACAGCATCAGAGGGTTCAGTGTTATCACAAATAACACAGCGGGTGAGACCAAGACCTGCTACACAAAGCACAACTTGGGATTAAAGATAACTTCAGGTTTAACCATGAGCTTTCAATTTAATCGTACCAGATCACTTCTGAGTGATATATCGCTATGGTAACTTATGCTGCACACCTAACCTGCTCCAGAAAAAGGTTATGTTTAAAATAACAGATCAGAGCTTTCTATAAGTACGGCATACCAACCAAACAGTTCTCTGGGAAAATATTTAAAGGTGCCATGGAGTGCAGTTCACAGGCTGTGAGGGGGTCTCACTATGAAGAGCACTGAGAGGCTATTTTGCTGTTTGTTTTTTTGGCCTTTACTTGCTCCCAAGTCTACTATGCTTGTTTCATTGGTAGTGGTGGTGGGGTCACCATCCATAAGTCAAAATTTTGACTAACCCAAACTTCTCAAAATTTAGAAAATAACTTGAAATTTTTTGAGCTATTAGTATTTTTTTTCCAGTGGCAGAGACAAATTTCCATACAAGATATGTTTTACAAAACTAGGGCTAAAGATGAAAGAGTGAAGCTAAAACAACATGTCTAAGAACTGGGTACATCTAAGGAAGAGTAATTAAAGCTTATTAGGGGACAACATATGAGGGCCACATAAGAAAATGCTGTTACATTTCATGAACCTGGTTATTTGTTAACACGAGGAGGGTTTAAGTCTGCTGTGAAGCCAAAACAGAAGGGCTGGAACTAAAAAGAAATTCCCCCTTGGTGTTTTTCTTAGCTGCTATTTCATAACATGACATGAAAAAAAATGTTTGTATGTGAAGACTTATGTTGCTATAGACCTCTTCATGTTTGTGACTGGTCATCTGGTGAGATTTCCCCATCACCAGTGGAGGTTTGGGCAGTAACACTAACATGAGATGACACTGGAGTCATCAGGCCATCTTCTCCACAGGGTCTGTGAAGGGTGTGCACATCTCTTGTCAACACTCACCACTGTCATGTAGTGTAGCATGCGACCGTCCACTCTTCCCTCATCAAACTGGGTCTTATACTGAGGGAGGCCGATGTCATCCAACCATCCTGGGTGGAAGGGGAAAGAACTTAATCAAGTATAAAGTAAAACACATAACAGGTCAGCTGTGTGGACTCATGCCTTCGACTAGTAGCTGGTACTTACTTGTCACCCAGTTGTAGTCCAGCTTTCCCTTATTGTCCTCCTCCTCCGAGCCGAGGGCCTGCAGAGCCAGCTGGAGCTTCTTTCTGTGCAGCGGGTGTTTGATGCCCAGCTCCTGAATATCCACAAAAAGAAGAGTGAGGATTACACACACAACATTCCCCAGGTACTACACAGGAAGTTCATTGCAAAAATACTTTGCTTTTCTGCCAGCGTTGGTAAACTTATTAAATTCTTCTGCTTCATCGCACCCTCTCCAGGTCCTGCTGCGAGGCCTGTAGCAGGGTCTGTCCAGAGGAGATCCACACACGAGCCATGTTCACATAAAGTCCAAGCCCCTGCTCTTGCAGCCAGTCGCACACCTGATCCTTTGACCACCGTGCAAAGGGAGCATCTACATCACTAAGGAAGAAAAAAGAAGAGTTAATTAAAGTAGTGGAAGTAAATTAATTGTAGATGCACTTGTGTCTTTACTATACAAACAAGGGCTGCTTTATCAAACATCTTCATCATCACTACATTTCACTGTACAATAGAGATTCAAAACCAGGAAACCACATTGTGACTTTCATTATTCATGCTGAATGCACAGACTCACTTGCTGACTCTTTGAAGGTCACGAGACCAACCCAGTCTGGGGCCTGCTGTGGCACGCACTCCTCCTCGCTTGAACTCACCCTCTGGTAGATTGTCATCCAAGTTAAATGTGGTAGACTGGCTCCTTTTTAACCTGAACAATAAGGCATTAAACATAAATACTTAAAAAAATAAACTCAGAGAGAAAGTTTACAAGTTTTCTACTCACTTCCCAAAGAGCTTCTTTATTCCTTTTGATTTTTTCCTGCTTTCGGGGGTTGTGGGGAGTGTGTGCGTGCTGTCGCTGTTAGTTGACCTCTGTGTCAGTACAGCCAGATCGAGATGGTCAGTACCCTGTCGCTCTGTTTCAGCTGTACAAACAAAGGCAACAGAACATCATCAGCATCATGAACATCAGTGTGGTGGACAAACAGTGATCACTGGAGACAAAGCTGCTGCACAGGGTCAGTGCAGAGAGCCAGAAAACCCTGAGACAGACACATGACGACTCCTGAGAGGTCACTGTGATGAGCAAAGCGATAAGCTCTCTGGAATGCATGCATTAGACAGACTGCTCACTGCCTGAAGGAAAAAAAAAAATATTGATTTAGATTTGCAGTGGCCTTCAGGATCCATTTGAATTATTTTATCGAATAATCTGGATCTCAGCACAGCTTTGTGCTTGTGGAAGGCTTTGACAGAAACAAAAAAAGCATAGGCAAAAACATGCAGGGACACAGCAAAAATCTATGTACACTACAGCACACGCAACGTACACAGACTGTTGGACAGAGGTTTGTGCAACAAAGGACAGAATGAGGCTGTCAGTGTAAAAGTACTGCAGCTAGTAAAATATATTAAACTCAAAGAAAATGCCAGGTGAATGGATGAGATTAGAAAATGCAGACAGGGATAAGGACATATTCAGCACTTTGCTTTCTCTGGAGAACTAATACAACTCTACAGCGACTTGGGGTCTATACTGTACCTAGCATAGGCGCACTCGCACTCCTGCTGCGGTCTTCATGTGTTACAAAGCGCACACAACACAAGACATGTTCCAACAGAAAAAAAAAAAGAACAAGAGGGCAGAAATTATCATTGAAATAATAACAGGATTGGGGAGGTGGGACGCAGACATACAAGTGTACAATACACACAAAACAAAACACAAGGCACATCCACAGAACGGAGGACAAACAGCAGCGCAGAAACAGTTCCATAATTAAACGGGGACCACAGCCTGTGGGCTGTAAATTATGGTCTTGGTCCATATAGTGTACTCCATGGGTGTGTCTTGGGAAAATAAAAATGTGTCCATGGTGGAAGAGAGGAAGGGAGGAAAAAAAAAAAAGTCTACTACATGGTAATATTTTCTTGGCAAACAGCTGAACAATACAAAATTCCACCAAATCCATGAGCCAAATCCTGTGGTTTGCTCTTACCAAGGTTTGGGCTACCAGCTGTCTTCTTGCCTCCACGGATCTTGAAGAAACCCTTTCCAAAAGACGAACGAGCCTTTCTTGAGCCAAAGGCATCGTCGTCTATGGTGGCTGGTAAGGTGGCAGAAGGATTCATGGGTGGCTTTTCACTGAGCTTACTGATCTGCTCGCTTGTTTTCTGAGAGAACAAAAATTACTTGCATACATAAACTGTACTTACACATACTATGCCAGATAAATAAAATAAAAGACAATCCAAATGTAGAAGAAAATTAGATTAGACTGGCAAAGCAGGTTTAAGGAAAATTAGGGAGGGAAAAAAAAAATACCAACAAAAATTGACAATACCATGATCAAATTAGTTTTAAGTTTTTCCAAATATCTTTTCTGCTCATACCTTCTCATTTTTGCTCCCATCAAGGTTTTCCTGGCTCACAGTCTTTGTGTCATCTTGACTGCTAAAAGGACAAAGCAAAATCACTTTAAACATAATACTTTGCTTATGATGTAATTGAAACATCCTGAGAAGGAGCAGTTTGCATTTACAGGATATTATGAAGCACCGTGACACACTCAGACACTTCCTAACACTCTATCTAATGACTGCAGGAAATGGACAAAACATGTGTTAGCCTGCTTACAAGGACTGCAGCAGCATGTTTCAAGTGAATGGTTTAGATGAACCATGGCAGTGTTGCAAGAGAATCATTCTAATATAGTTATGTCTTAATACTTAGCACACGTACCAATAAGCATGCAAGTATACATTCACAATTTAAAAAAAAAACAAACAAAAAAAAACTAATTTGTGTCACTANCCCCCCCCCAATGCTTTCAAGTGCTGAGGATGTCGTGCTAAACCTGATTTTGTTAAAAACTGGATGAATATTTTTTTTTCTATTTTATTCTTTTTAATCTATCCTCTGCCTTGCACAGGAGATGACCAACCCTTGGACGCAAGCACCCCCCTTACTTGAATGCACAATACCACGCCTTATATACTAATGAAAAGATAGCATTGTACTCATTTTGCACTGGAGTGTGACAGGAAACCAGATGAGCATAAGCACTCAGTGATATGTAAAAAAAATGTGGTGCAACACGACATGGACCTACAGAGAATTTAAATATACATGTGCACTAACCAGCATCATTAGTTTCACTGGAAAGACCCAAATTCTACAGAATAGTTATGCATTTCCTAAAGCGTTGCATTTACTCACACTGATAAACATAAATAAGCCATTGACATTTTTATTACAACATACATTAGCCAACTGCAGAGGTCACACCACCTGTTGAAATAATGATGACAAAGGACTTAAGAGCATCTTATCAGAATCCACTTTATGAGGCACACCCATTCAGTTGCTCATTATTGCAAATATCAGCCAATCATGTGACTTTGAACATGACATGGTTGCTGGTGCCAGACAGGCTGGTCAGAGTATTTCACAAACTGCTGAACTACTGGGATTTTCCCCACATATCCATCTCTAGGGTTTACAGAGAATGGTCCAAAAAAAGAAACTATCCAGTGAGCAGCAGTTCTCTGGATAAAAATGTCAGAGGAGAGCAGCCAGACTACTTTGAGGTGATAAAAAGGCAACAGTAACTCAAATAACCACCCGCTACAACCAATGTATGCAGAAGAGTACCTTATCAAATGGGACCCACTGGATACGAAATGACTTTGAACCTTGCACTAGAAACATTAACACAGGATGAAAAACGTATTTCTGAAGTGTGGATTGCCATGTTTTCATTTGTCCTTTGTTTGCTTATTTGGCATCTGTTGTTCATGGGTTGTTTTGGTTAAATTAAAAATATTGTTAAAAGAAAAAAAACAAACAAATAATGTATGACAAGCAATGACATATTTCACCTTTCTACATCTGCTGGTGCAGACTCTGACTCTCTCTCTCGGTCAGAGGGGCTGGGCGTAGGCGAGGGCTCGTCACTTAGTCCACTGGGGCTCTCCAGCTAAGTGGGGTTCAGAATGACAAAAGAAGATAGAGTTTTAAAAACAAAGTGCCCATTGCCTTAAAACTTTGACTTAAATATTCTTCTGGATTTATGAGAACAATCTAAATCTGCACACAGAGATCTGACAGAAGATGTTATTCAACTAATTGGCTGTCAAGCCCTTCAACACTCATTTCCAAAAGGAGTGAAATTAATGTGAAGTATTTGAGAGTGTGAGTGTTTTCCTGAGCATTTTAGAGTTTAATGAGATGTGAAGTTGCTCCAGGGGAGTGGGGAAAAAGAATTAAAAATCTCATGTTCTGTTGAATAATAAAATAGCAATAACATTTCTTCAAGCTGCTGTATATTTGGTCTTTACCTTTACAGTCAACTAACAACTACTGTGTTGTGCAAACCTCATCTGGGCTCTTCCTTCTCAGTTGTTCAACATCTGTGACTTCTTGCTTTTCTGACTCCACAAATGGTGTGATGGCTGGGACTGGAATGGATCCATCACCAGGACTGTCAACATGCTCGTTATCCTTCGTCTTCTCTGAGATAGACAATGAATTAGATGCAAATATAAAATGTTGCTTTAAGGGTCTGTGTGGTTGCCAATTAATGCTTAAAATGTATCTTTTAACACCAATAATTTATCAAAAAAGGGCATTTTTCAGATTGTGACAATTCATTGTTTCCTCTATGGAAGTCTAACCTTTCTTTCCCTGCACCGACATCACCATATCTTGAACTTTCTTGTAGCGCAGAAGTGACTGCTTCAGTTCCTCAATCTTACGATCCTACAAAGGAAAAGGCAAGTTAAAAAAAAAAAAAATACCAAAATGAGGTCAGTTTTCTTTTCCTGGAGGCGCTGGACTACTGAGATGTGATACAAAGTGAATCACAGATTGTTAAATGTACCTTTTCTTCATTTGCTGCCATCAAAGACTCCACTGCCTTCTTCATTCTCTGGACTTCCACATCTAGAGAGGAAAGAAAGAGATTTCTGAAAGAGTTCCTGGTGAGAAGTCAGAGGGTGTGAAAATGTGGGATACATAAAATTTAACATACAGGGTGCAACATTACAGACTGTCAGTCCAGCAACATCACGGCCACACTGCTTTTTAGAAACCAAAAGTTAAAGTAAAATAGTATCATGTCAGCAGGTATTTTACATGTTGAACAGTTTCACTTTTCCACACACTGTTAACCCCCTAACCCCTAGTGTATCATATTTGATACGTGAGTTTGCGATTTCTACATCAGTGTCGAAACCCCCAAAGGGTAAAGTAAAGGAACCATATCAAATCAACATCTGTTTGTAGTAGTAAAAAATAAAGTCAGAAATCAGAAATTCACATCTGCAGTGTTTTGTAAAGATTTTCCCAATGAATACTTGCAAAAAAAAAAAGAGATGCCTGCTAAACATTATACAGGTCTAGTCTGCAGCCACAAATGAATATTTAAGGTTACTACTAAAATAAAGTTTGACCAGTTATTAAATCCAGGGCCTCACTTTTTTTTCCTCCTTCCTCACCAGCACTGTGAATGTTTACAAGTTCTGTTTAATAAAGACTTGAAAGAGACTTGTGCTTTTGACTTTTGTCACTGTATTAGACATTTTAAAATTAAGTATTAAGGTTCTTCTAATGGCCACTTCTAGTAATGTGGACTTTAATGCAGAGAGTCACATTGGACATGTGCGAAAACTGTGTGAAAAATGAAACTGTTCTTTTAATACACAGTATAGTATATACAACTGATGGGAAAATGCACCAATATGAAGATGACTGTACAAGACAGACACTGAAGAGGACAATAACAGCATAGATTAGCAGGGCACACACACTGGGTGCTGGTGTGAGCAGGGAAATTGAAGAGAGAGGAGGCGATAAATGTTAAGAGGACATGAGCCAGAAGGACGAGTAAGCAGTCTGAATGGTCACAAACTACACAATTCATTCTGCATTCCTGCTGAGAACACAAAGCAAACAGTTCTTGTGGCAGTTTTAGCTTGGGCATTAAAAACACGGTGATAAGGGATGGCTGTGGATTCGTGCCATTAAAAAAAACAAAAAAAAAAAACAAGTTCAGCTGAGATGTGGTGCTCTCTGGTCAGGTACTAGCACTCCAATGGGTTATAATTTACAAGCAGAGTTCAGATGGCTCATGCTCGTTCATGCAAATGTGGGTTGAGGTGAGCACAATTATTAAGTGCAATAATAAATCATAAGCATAAAAAGCCCCCCTTACGTTTTTCTTTCAGCCTCTTTCTAAGAGTTTCATCTGGATGAGAGACTAAATAGGACAAGAAATTAAAGCAAAAAAAAAAAAAAAAAACTTGCTGTAAAACTTCTATTTTTAACAGAGACATAACTAAACGTTCATGTTTCTTAAATAAGAACAATGAAACATCAGGCATGCTCATCTTTAGTGAGGCTTGTGACCTGACTGGCTTTCCCACCTCTGTCTGTGGGCTCTGCACCGCTCGAGCCAATGGCCTTGAAGCCTGTCTCATCCTGTAGTCTCCTCATCTCTCCATCTTTGCCCTCCAGCTGCCTCCTCAGTATGGCTAGTTCCTCCTGTTCAGCAGAGGACAACAGTGAAAAGATTTCCCCACACAGACATCACCTCTTCCCACACCAAGTGAACAAACCACAATAGAGGGGTTCACAGATGCTGACATGACACACAGGCTGGGTAACGAGGGTAATAAGTATGAGAAGGGTGATAAGCACTGATGTCTGGGTGTGTTTAGGTATTAAATATACAAGCCAATTCAAAACATGTTTAAATGACCACAGCAGAAATCAAGCACAGAGACATGTTGTGTGTTATAATAGAGTGGCTTTTTAAAAAATAAAAAAAATAAAAAAGAAGAAAAAGGAAATGAGTGGGACAAGTGTAAAGAGGGACTAAAAAACAGAACTCTGCCAACTCTTGACAAAACCCCCAAATTAAAGCATACCTGTGGTTTAAAAAAAATGAGTGTCTGCTAAAACTGGTGCCTAGTAAATGCACACTTAAGGAAGTGGTATTTCTCATTGCACTTGACTTATTGTACTTTACTACATTACATGGTTAAGCAGATTATTTGCAAGAATTTTTTTTTTTTTTTTGAAGCTTGAAACAAAGCATCTAACCAGATTTCAATCATTTTGTGCCTAAAAAATAAAAAAGAAAAAAAAAAGAAGGGCCAGAGGGAGAGGTCAAAAACCATAATCATACAGCAAGCACAACAATCATCCTGGGAAAAGCCGACCTTCATCGCCTGGAGTTTGTGCTCTTTCCTCTGTTTCTCATACTGCATCTGGCCCATTTTGATTTTCAGGCTAGAAAGCTTGGCCATTAGCGACTAGCAGTAAAGGGACAAGCCAAAGAAAGATAAAAAGAAAACAGAGGAAAAAAGGAAGGAGAGAAGATAAAGATCAAGAAATGTGAAATAAGTTTCTAAGAAAACGTTTAAAGCAGATTAAAAAGAAGTAGCACTGCTAACCAGAAGGTAAAAGGTTTAAAAAAAAAAAAGTTTAAACTTTGTGGGTAGAACCTGTAAAGATGCAGTTCCTCCTTCAGTTTGTTGCAACATAAGACATAAAACATCCAAGACAAGTAAGTAAGTAAATTTTATTTATTTAGCACTTTTCACAGATAGTGGTCACAAAGTGCTGTACATGGTAAATGCAAAACAAAACAGACAGTAATTAAAATCTAAAATTTATGATGTCCTGGCTGGACTGTGAATGTAAATTAATTTATATTTGATGTGAATTTCTGTGTACATAGACAGAAACTGATTTGCCACAGATGTTGACAGATTTGCAATTTTTTTTAAATCACAAACATATTGCATGTAAATAAAGAATTGAGAATTTGGGTTGTACCCTCCAAATTGACCCCATTCAATCTTAAGCTGACAGCAGACTGACTCCAACTTACTGCTGTTTCATCGCGGTCTTTACGCACCAAAAATGGCAACTTGCTGAGTGGTCGCACACCTGGTCCTCATTTTTGAAGCAACCATTTCAAAAGGCAACAAGATTGCAAATTCATTACACAGAGTTGCAAAAATCTTGGTTGTCCTGTGGTCTCCAACCACTGTTTTCCCTAGTGTGACTGTTGCATAATACTAAACAAATAGCAGGTGATATGGTGGCATGAGTAACTTCCTCCAGGTCATAAAACATGTGCAGAGATTATTTTATTAGAGGACATGAAAAAACATTTCAGTTAAGTAGTGACTTTAACAGAACGTTAAATTTCGGGACAAAACCACTCCTCAAAATACATAAACAGCCAATAAAGAGACGTGGGATAACTCACCTTTGTCGATTTAAGTTTCTTTTCATACTGCAGTTTTTCACTTTCCAGTTCAGTAAGTCTGTACCGCAGCTCATTGATTTCAAGAATCAAATCCTGAAAAAAGAGAAAGTGCAGGTCACACTTAAAATACTGGGTTGATTATTTTCTTCATATTTGCTTTTAATCAACACATCTACATTTTATTTTAGCATATCGGCATTAAATGTTTAAGTGAATCATTTTAATGTCTCATTAACTGCTCATATCTTACAAATGTCATTTATAGCAGCAAAATTGGTTCAGTACAGTAAAAAAAACAAAAAAAAAACAAACTTCTACAAAGCAACTACAAATTCATTTAAAGAGCATTCCTCAGGGAGTTCTTCCAAGCAGTGCTTCCAAGCAGCAGCAGTGATAAAATAAGAGGAAGCTGCTTGTAGAAAAGAAGTGATTTATGTTCTGTGAGGCGGAACACGGACAGCAGCTTTTTGTTCCAGTGGGGTGGAAGAGACGGCTGCCCTGCTATAACAACAACGTGATGCGTTTGAAAGCTTTCCAAGCATTCTGCATGGACTCTCTGGGAGCAGAGATTGTTCCATCTCTGGTAAACAAATGGATGAAAACATCTTCATAAATTCTTTGAACAGAGGACAAATGCTAATAAAGTTTAAAAAATTTTTATTTTTTTTTTAAATCACATGGTTATATCTTCCATGGCTAGTTTAGCAAACACAGAAAACAAAACAAACAAACAAACAAACAAACAAACAAAACAAACAAACAAAAAGCTTTGGGACCAATAATAAAACAAGATCCTCTCTTACCCCGGTGTTAGACAACATAAATCAGTGTTTGATTATTGTGTGTGCGTGAGAGAGACAGAAAGGAAACATGCAGACACAAAGAGTATGGGTTCACCTCGCTGTCCCTAAATCTGTCAAAGTCATGTCGCTCGTTCTCCATGGTGTTCAGCTTCAGCTTGAGGTTGGACACTTCAGACATCAGCTCGAGCTTCTGAGTCTCCAGAGCAGATCTACACAGAAGCTCCTGCAATGACAAATGAAACCTGCCTTTACCAAAAACCCTTTGTGGCCTGTTTGTATTCAGTAATGGCAATGTAAACAGCACTGGCAGTATGGTCATTGTTGCGTAAATGCACAGACACAAAAAAACCATCTGCAATACCTCAATGATGGACAATTATAACAAGAAGCCTCTGTTACACCCACTTGTATACTTTGCACAGCAGCGCATACAGTAGATGTTTACTAACAGGAGAGCATGAACTCAGATTTTCCAGTGTAAAGTCGATACCACCCCAACACATGTGCACCATATGACCATTTGTGGCTTTCGCCATTTTGGGGGCTCTGGTGTGTAAACAGCTTCACCCTTAATCTTATATAAGAAAAGCAAACACAAAAACACCTGTTGCAGCATCTCCTCAGTGGCATTGAGTTTGTCCCTGTGCTCATCCAAACACAAGTCCAGATCCCGAATCTTCTCTCCCTGAGCCTCCACCTGGTCGGTCAGAACACTGACCTGCATGGAAACAAGGTAATACATTTAATGTTCATCTTGAAGGGACACCAAAGTCTGATATTAAACAAGCTGAGGGCTAAATTATTGAAGAACAGTGTATTGATGAGCCACAGTTATCAGTTCAATTTTTTGTACTATGATATATTTTTGGACTCCTAATTCAGAAGAGAAATCTTTCCATTAGAGTCCATGTGTGAGGGGTGGGGACAGACGTAGCACCATGTAGTCAACACATACAGAGACCCTGCTCCTAGTGACAATGAAGGAGAGAACTAAACAAATCTGATGAAACTGCAACAAAGATTTTGCAGAAACACAAGCAAGCTTTGAAAACTTTAGTGAAAGTGGATCACATACAGGCTAAGAACGGAAAACTTTTGGTTCTCTCCTTTCTCCAAGAGCATCGAGAGACCACATGGAGTGGATAAATTATAAGAATACTGGGCAATAATATACAAATAACCATTTGTAAGCCATGGGTGCTTTTATTAAAATAAAACAAAAATTAATGAAATTGTAAAGTTATTCAGAAAACTCAAATTCACAGTTTCAGGGTTCTTAGAGCACGAGCACATTTATTGAGTTAAGGATGAGAGGCAAACTTTGCCTTGCTTCTGTTTTCACCCTTTAACTCCTAGTTGGTAATAGTACTATTTCTAGAAACAGTATTTGACAGTAGGAGCTTTTTTCATGTCAAAGCACCCCGACCTAAATTTCAAAGTACTTTTTCCAACACTTGCTGTTGCTAGGTTACAATAATGGACTTCTACCCTGCCACTGTTTACAGTGTTGATATTGTAAGTCATGCCCTATCTTGATTTTGACTGGCCAATGAGAGGAAGAAGAGACATGGATGAGATAGGATTTGTATAGAAAATAGATGCTGAGAGCACAAAAAAAATTTTCACCCCATGGCCTGAGAAAACTGCTTGAGCACTACCAAAGATATGACTTTGAGATTTGCATCAGTAGAGGAGATGGTAAAATTATGGAGGCACTGATGGGTGGGTACCTGAAGCACCAGAGACTCTTTATCACTCTCTAGTCGTGAAAGCCTCTCCTGGTAGTGATCACCTCCACCCAATGAGATGTGGCCATTAGACTGCAGGGACAGAAGAAGAAAAAAACCCACAAAAAAAACCAGATTAAAACAAAAACTGAAGTAAGCCATCTGCAACAGTAAGATAATGCTTTCTGCTGATTTAAAAAAAAGGAAGAAAAAAAAAAGCTTCAATGTCTACTAATGATCTCAGCTGAAATTCTTCACATCAAAGTGTCTGGGTAGCAACACCACTTCACCCTGGACAAATAAAACCTTACATGGTTGAAAATAGAGAGCCCACATTCATTCTGTTGTACACAGAGTGGGTTACAGCATTAGACAAAAACTCTCACTGGCCTGTAGCCAGTCACTGCTCTGAATCCCAAGAAGTCAGTGTGTTTCTTGCTGCACACTGGCTGTGACACCGACACAGGTAATCCATCTTGGATTCCATGGGAACTCAGCACAACACGACAATCGTGTTTTCACTTAGCAAACAGGCCATTTGTGTACTTGCATGCAGGACTATTTTCCCATGCTGTTCTGCATTAATGTAGCAGACACACAACAACAATCAGAATCAAACCAGCTGTACTGCAGCTGGTTTGCAGGACTATGTCCAACCATCACAGGAAGAACTTCTTCTATGATCACACATTTTTCACTGATTTCAAAAACAGAAAAAGCAACACAAGAGCTATATTTTGCACATTATGAAACCAGTAAAAACTGTTCTGAGGTTACATAATTCTGTAAAGAGTGAAAAGTGGTCACTGTGCTTTAATTTATATGCACCTGCTAATAAACTTGATCTCTATGCACGAATCTAATCAATGTGACTAACATCTACATGTAAAGGTCTCACCATGTGACCATGAAGCCACTCGACCAGACTGTCAGCTGTGGAGTCAGGGATCTGGCATCGTAGACTCTCCCTTTCCTCTGAGTCCATCAATTCCAGGACACTCCTCAGGTCTTCCAAAAGGTGAAGCGCCCGCAAACTACCCATGAAAGGGGATGTAGGTGACTGGCAGTCAAACAAACCATTGGAGTAGTCCATAGCTTTGGAACCTGAGGCAAAAGAATCACAACAGGAACAAATATGAGCAAGAACTGAATCCAGAGACAGACACTGATGTGTTGTTTCACGCTGTATGTCATGTTTGTTGACAAGTTTTACTGAGGAAAAGTGTTTATCTGCAACACTGAAAGGGACACTGATACCTCTGAGCCACAGTTTCTAAAAACTCACAACACTGCACTATAGAAAAACTATCCATTTACGCACAATAAAAGACTATATACAAATAACAGCATTGTAACATTACTCTGAGCAGTGGCAATCAGACATTGGACATAGAGCCACTGCTAGGGTAAGGGATATGAAGAAAAATGTAATGAATGTAGTTGAATGGATGAGATTTTGATTGTTTCATTTATTTTTCTACCTAAGGTCTGCTGATGCTATCAAACTGACCTTTTCCACTTTAACGTTTTTCCAGCTTATGAAGCGGGGCATGGCAGAAAATGTTTAAGAACCACTGGCTTAGGGTTACACAGCCCCAAAGAGCAAAGAATAAAGGCTAGATAGAGCGCAAGATATCACATGACATCTTGAATGTCAGCAGTACAACAAGCCATAACAAGACACCAGATAAGGTCTTATCAATGTTGACTCAACCTGGAAGAGCTGGATCAGAGACTTTGTTGCTTTAGGCTTTCACACAGCTTATTTAAAAAAAGAATCACAAGCTCTAAAAAACATTAAAAGTCAAGGTAAAATGGTGTTGATGCTTTTTAAAGGGAGAACTTTACCTGCTATAATTCCATCCATCTGCTCAAGAGCAGCGGCCAACATGTCGCTGGCATCAGACATCATCTTCAGTCACTAATAAACCTTTAAAGAGCAATAAAATCCGGTAAAAGGGTCAGTCTTAAAACATAGTCAATAAGTTTAAAAAAACAAACAAATCAAAAAACAATATTAGCATCACAATTAAGGGTACAACAATTCTCCAAAACTAGAGTTTGGTTCACATCTGCATTTGTATGTCACAGATTATTATTACTAATATATTTTTAAACTACAGGCCTGAATCACTTGCTCATGAACATAAAATAAATTCGTTATTCTGCTGCATTTTCAGTTGACTTATTTATTGAATGATTATTGAATGTTACAGTTTTAAGCAGGCAGTAACTATGGAAACTTGTTTCTGCCACTGAAAGGGAAAAAAAAAGTGACTGGCAGATTTTCAAGTTATTCTCTCAGATGTTTGAGTTAGTAACCCAAATTTTGACTTATGGATGGCATTTTTTTTTTCCCCCCAGTGGTGGAA
Source organism: Australoheros facetus (assembly GCA_030220045.1). Taxonomy (NCBI): domain Eukaryota; kingdom Metazoa; phylum Chordata; class Actinopteri; order Cichliformes; family Cichlidae; genus Australoheros; species Australoheros facetus. The sequence goes on from JASGAU010341040.1 coordinate 16,840, forward strand.
ATAAGCTTCCATAATTAACAGCTGCACATAGACATTACAGTACAAGAAGATGAAGCCGTTACATATTTTGAGTTTGGCTTGGTTTTATGCATACCTTGGTGTGCCAGCACCAAGCCTTCAAATTGTGTCACCCTTATAACCTGTTCTCACCTTCTTGTCCATTCCTACTACTGATTGGCTGTGGAGGCTTACCTGCATGCATATAAAGCCACAAGAAGCGAGTGTTTTCTTGTTTGTTTCATTTTGTTTTTTGGTCTCTTGTGCCTCTAGTCTATCTGGCCTATATTCTTTTGTATATAAATTATTTTTAACTCTGTGATTCCATAAAAAAATATGAAAAATCTTTAAGTGCCTCCCACTAGTTCGGGTCTGAGTCATCAGACTATTTTGTGCAAAAACTGTTGCATATTTAATGAAGTGATGCAAAATTTGACCTTTACAATTAAAATTTTCAGTTACTGAACTTTGAAGTACATCAGGGTGGGTTTGAAAGTGGGTGCTTTTTAGTTCACCCTCATAACCTTTGAGCACAGAAAATGACTTAAGAGGAGAAGACTGAATCCAATGGCTGACTATCTGCTAGGATCAAGGCTTTCTCGCTGTTATTTTTAAGTAATATTTTTTCATCATTAAAAATTCACTAAGCTGCAGTAATGTTATGCCACCTAATATGCTGGGTTCCTTTGAGCCATGGCTTTAGAGACTGTAACAGCTGGTAAAACACCATAAATCTGAGTTGGGTTTAACTGTATAAAACAAGTCAGTGGTTGAATATGACAGCAAGGCATCTCTTGCAGCTTTAAAAAAAAAGGGGGGTGGGGGGGAGTGGATGTGTGCTTTGTTCAGCTCTACTTTCTTTGGGTCAGTGCAGGAGAATTCTCATGTAAGATTGATGAATGATGTGCTTTAGAATATAAATTAGGCCACTGAGCCAAAATACTGGTATTCTGAATGTCCTATCAACAAGCCAGTGAACTTTGAAGTGAAATTAAGATACATTTTAGTGTCCCAAGTTTGGGTATTTGCCCAAACAGCACAGCAGTCCCTTTCTATTCTGATGTTCAAAAGACTGCTGTAAATTTGTACACGTTTAAGCATGCAAACAGAGGCGCTCATCACAAACACCCACTGATACCTCTTCCTTTAGTCAGCTACCTTAAATCCTGGGAGTGCCCAACACTGGGATGTTCCACCATTTTCAGACTTTATGGAAACCACCCACAGACCGAGTACTGTTATTTAAGCATTTCTGTGGTCACAGTTTCCATTATGTGTAAAATAAGCATGTACTAAAAACACAAGGCTCAACTACACACAGCAGGCTGAGAGATGAGAGGACCCAGCAAGCCATTGGCCCACAGTGAACTGCTGAGTGGTTTCCAGCAGCAAAATCCTGAATGTGTGTAAAAATGCCTCTCTCGGGCAGCAAACAGTAGCTGCTTACTTCACGTTTTGCAAAAGACATGACATTTAGAAAAGGCAGGGCAGAATTTTAGAATTTTACATGTTTCCTTAAAAAGGAAATCAAGGCCGAGTTTTAGGGAAAAACACTTCTGCAAATAAAGCTGGCACTCCACCGAAAGAAAATCACAGGGCTTGGAATATATTTGTTCTTGTTTCTATGTGTGTATAAATATTTCATGTTGTGAAATTGGCTATAATAGTGCAACTACAATTCTGTGCACATTTTAAAATTTTTATTTTTAATACACTCTCTTGTAAACAGTTTTAACAGCAGAGCCTGACTTTGGATTTTTTTGACTGGTTAATGTGTTTGATAATGTGTGGGCTTTGACTTCATCCTCTCACTGATCTGTTAATGCAAACACATTTAAAGGCCAATAACTGGTGTTCACTTTGTTTAATCACCATATCAGCAAAGATGGATTTCACTTATTGCGTGTTTTAGTGGGCAGATAAGCAGCTTAGAAATTAATAAATGGTTTTAATTTTTTAAGTCTCTATAAAGCAGAAATCAGACTAACCTCAGCAGTTAAGAGTCTACATGAACGTTACAGCTGTTAGCATCATGTTTTGAACCTTGAACCATGTGTGCCGCTCTACCCAAAGACGACATCTGCCCATATCTACTGCCAGTGCTCCTTTAACTGTTTGATACTTGAATCCAAGTGGACTGATGAACATCTACCAATCAACTGATGCTGGGGTCATTTTGAAACAAAATGACCAGCAAATTAGTAGGAAAAATTATGTTGTTGTCTCATTTGACTTTTTGATTGTGTTATTATAGCGGCTTGGTTTGGTCTTTATGCAGTTGCTGCTGCTAAATGCAGGAACCCCATAATGACCCCCTAAAGTTTCTCTGGGCTTCCCTTTCTTTTTGCTCTAGACTGAAAACATTTTGGTTCGACATTAAAAGATGAATATGAGACCAAAGGTAAACATCAACATTTCAGCTTTTATTTCCAGGTGTTTACATCTGGTTCTGATACAAATTTCAGAAGATGGCAAGTGTAAAAATAAAGGCATTGGACTCACTGTTGCAATACTTTTGGTGGGGAGTGTAGATGAATTTATGATGTTGAAATGTTTACCTAACTGCTGGTCTGTTGTCTTTGCTGCTGGGCTCATGATAGTTTTATGGTTGTGTGCCAATATTAGTAAGGTTAGTGTAACTTTCAGAAAAGGAAGAAAAACCCACATCCTGTCAGCACCGCTTTAAATGCATAAAACTACAAACAGATTGAGGCAAGGCTTTTATTGTGGCAATATCTCAGCATTTCACAGCAGTTAGCACAGAGCTTGGATCTTGATGAGACAAAACTGGAATCCAGACCTGCAGGGCATCCCCTTCAAAAACCTGAGTCAGCTTTTCTATTACAGCAGAAAAGCAAATATGGGTAAGTTTAGCACATGGCCTTCAGCAAACATACTTCAAACACCAGTCCAAGACCAGACACGCTGCTTTGAAACCTGCTGCCCGTGTGTCAGCCTAACAAGTGTAAACAGCCTTCTGAGCACTACCACAGCTTCATCCTGAACGTAGAATGGACTCAGCACAAAGAATTCCTAATTAGAGGGAAACACACTCTGTTCTCAAGTCCCAGGAAGCCTCCATGGTGCTTTAGTCATGTGTAAACATAAGATGATTGTCTAGCAAGCCAGAAAGGTGACTGAGCAGTTATCTTTTATGTCTGGGACAAGTGATTCTTTTCTTGAATAATAAAATAAGTTTTCATAAGATTACAATTTCCCAGAACTCATCCGGACAGTTATATATTATTTATATCACTATATCTCTATCTCGCTATGTCAAACAGCAACAAATTCTCATAGATCTAGGTTTATTCACAGTAAAGAGTTAATTTTGGTCTCTTATTCATTTTGTCTCCAGTGGATTTATATTTCTTAATGCATGAAAAGTATCTGTGCCAGTTTGCTATCAAAGGAGACATCTCAAAAATCCCAATGAGCAAACGTTGCTCTGAAACACAAAGTGTCCCTGTCTGCCAGTCTATAAGCACCACTTACACCAGCCATAAGACAAACAGAGAGCTCTATTGTTCATCATAGTGGCGTGTTTTGACTGAGTAGCATAACACCACAAAGGCAACCCCCCCCTCCAAAAAACTGCATTGCAATGCTACACCTGCCTGCACACTCTTTTCAAACTAGAAAGAACCCCAAAAGTAAACAGAAAGAGACATTCAAAAGCAGCCTTGCCCCTTGGTGAAAACAGCCGTATAATTCACAGAGACATGAAGAGAATAATAAATACAAAAGGGAGAGTGGACCATTATAATTGCTTTTCAAATCCTGCAGCTCAGGTCCCTTTAGGCGACAAGAGCCATCATAACCCATCTTCCCTGGATGCTCCATTGAGAGCATCAGACAAAAAAACAAAACAAAACAAAAAAAACAGTATATCTTAATTCCTCTGTCCCACATGACTAGTAAACTATGCTTCAGCGCATGCACAGGCTACACGAAACAAACCAGAAGCCTCAGGCTCACTTGTTTCATAGCAGCCAGTTTTTACAGCCACAAGCAACTGATAGCACTCTGTGTTGAGAGCTGTCATGAAAAGACTCGAAGAGAGACAAATTTACAAACCAGGTGTAAATCATTCCACAGTTTGTTTTACTTAGTCTGTTTTTATCTGAGTAACGTGGCAATTTCTGTGGGCATGACAGCGTAGACCCAAGTCTCTCCACATAACGACACTATGTTCTGACTCATGCAGGCCTTGACTCATTCACCCTTTATATGGTTTTTCTATGACAAAAACTAAACTCTTCTGCCTCAGACAGGGAACAGTATATTTAGCACAAAATAAGGAATCAACTCACTGCTTTTACTTTAGATAACAGTGAAGTGTATCTAAGATGTAACCATGTGTTTTATCATATATAAAACACTAAAAATACTTAGATTATCAATGTTTTTCCTGGATAAAACAGTGCTTTTAGAGGGTTTGTTGAGGCAATGAGTCAGAGTTATGTTACTTATCAGCAGACAGTGCAGTAAGACTGCTGTGTCTGCAGGGATTTGCTGGATGTGTAGGTACATTTAGGCTATTCATCAGCCACCTGCAGGAATAACCTGCAGCTATTTCCAACCTCGGTGAGTAGCCACAATGCATCATCCCTACTTTTATACCTCCCGACAACAAGATGTGTACAAAGTGGATGGGGAATTTTCCTCTATCTTTAGACTGGCTGGAAATAAAATCCTGGGGGGGAAAAAAACCCTTAAGGTAATTCAAGCAATTAGTGACACAGCAATGTAAACACAGTGACCAAAAGGTGGAAATTAAGTTTTTAAAATAAAGATTTTCATGTGATTAAAATCTTCCAAGAGCCTTTCTTGCCTGTATGTATGCGCACAATCGTAGCAGGAGTGCATTTGTGTTGGACAGAATCACACATTCTTTTCATATTACTCACAAATGCATAACTTGTGTCTTAACTTGTGATACATAAGATTAGTAGCTGCTGTGTGCTACAGTAGACTTTTTCTTTTTTTAAAAACAATCTTCCTTATTAAACTACTTGCATTTCCTTTTTTGGCTGCAGTGAAGACAGGAAGATGCTGAAAGTGACCCCTGGGAGTGTGTGAACAACAAAGAGTGAAGAATTACTTTCCTTTTCTTCTGCTAATTGTAATCAGTTTAAGTTAGCAAATCAATCTGAACTATAAATGCCACACTCCGGAAGTAATCACGCCCCAAAATTTACTGTTGGGAAGCATCTGGTTCACAGACAAATCTGCTACAAATCGGCTACTTTCGAAAAGAGTGTAACACAACTGATTAAGTTTCAGAACTCTTAAAAAGGAACTGCAGAGTCAGCTTTACATTCTGGGTCAGATCACCTTGGACAACACCATCACTACTAAAGTCAAGGTATCACCCAGCCAATAGACGTTTTAGAAACAGATTAAAAACAGAGAGGGAGACAGCAGCCTCAGGCACTGGGAAACAATGGCACAGTCTAGAGATTAGAGATGTGGCAAGTCAAACTACCGTCAACCTTTTTTCAGTCAGCTTTTGTTAGATATTTAACGTAAAGTTGAAACATTAACGTTTTATCCAAAGACGTGTATTTAGGACACTTGCGCTCATTTGTTTCTTTTAACACAAGTTTCACAACACATTTGTTAATGTTTAACACAAGTAAATATAACTTTACCAGTAACAACTGAGCTCCCTGACCCACATAGGGGTGGGGGTGGGGTGAGGGTGTTATGAAAAGTTAAAAAAAGAAAAAAAAAAGTGACCATAAAACGACCACTTTGAGGGACGTGCGCGTGCATCTGCCCGAGCCGCAACGACAGCAGCTTAAACTGGCAACTTCAGGAACTAAAACAAATCACAGCTGCAACTTCAAGACGCTCGCCTACCCAAACTCTGCTCGAAGACTCCCACCGTGTCGTGTCCTCGGTTTTTCCTGCGAAAAATCCCCAAAAGTTGGTTTCTGAACTTCTCCGTGCCCACCAGTACGACCCCGCCGCCCGTCCACATCGCTACGCCATGATGTCGAAGTGACAGGGTCGCTGGAAAACTTTGCACGTCATGGCTGAAAAATCCCGCCCTGCTCCGGAAGGATTGGCCTGGAATTTAAATGGGAGTCCTGGCGCGTTCAAGGTAACATGGTCAAAGTGGGACATGGGCGATTTCTGCGGGCGGGAACGAAGGGGTATAGCCATCTCCATAACGGAAGTAATCAACAGAACCCAAAACCTTTTTGATAAAATAATGCCTTTTTATTTCTGTTTATGTAAGAATAGTCACAACTAACAGCCGCGAGCTCAGTAACACAAAAGTGGAAATTGCCTATGTTTTTCTGGATCAGGGAAGAGGCATATTCCTAAACGTCTTGGACGACTCATCCGTGGCTCGTAAGCTTTGAAGCAGCACAGGCGACATCAAGTGGTCTACAAGCGTCAGCGATGGAAGACGCTGGCTATGTTTTAATCCTTGTAAAACAGTAGCTGCAAAAGTGTGATGAAATGTAGTACATTAATAAATTTGACTGACAATATCGGGCAGCTATCCCTAATGTATTAGCATTTAAGCTGCATTTTAATGTGGCAGCTCAGCGATGTCTTCCTGCAATCATTATAAACCATTTTTTTATTTAAAAAATATTGCATTATTGTTAGTACTAACAAGTTTTGTAATCTACAAAGTCCATGATGATAAATAAAGGAGTTAAAAGTATATTTCCATCTAAAAGTAACAGGTGGCATCAGACATATTACACAATATTTACACAAATGTATTTGCAAACTTAGATACATACTGATGACCAAGGCTATTTGTGATACAGCACCTACAGCAACCAAGATAAATGCATGCCACAATCTGGCATGCATGATAACTGTGCCTTATCAGTGCAAATGTCAATATAAAATGGTTATTTAGGGTGCATCATTTTGTGCACGTTAACCTAGCCACAATTGCAAAATTATGTGTCTTTTACATGTGCGTCATTTGTAAAGTTCAGTGGATTTACAGATGTTTTTAACAGTAGTTTTTGTAAAATCTGGTCTGTTTACATCTATTTTTATACTCCTGTGCATCAACTTGCCCCGTCCCTGTTAAGGCAAATAAAGTAAATACAATAATATAAGTGGATCTGTAAAAGCATCTTGTGATAACTATGATATTTTGAAGAACAAAAAACCAGAAAAGATCAAGACAAAAAGACCACAAATGATTCTTTTCATATTGTGGAAGCTTTATAAAATAAACTCTGAATTTTATAGTGCTCTAAAGTAGCTACAACAAAATTATCCAACGGACACTGATACCATTTGAGTCTCTGAAATTTTAGTCCAAACATGGGCTGATCCATTTCCATCCCATCCAGTCAATACAATAGTGAATTGATTCAAATTAACCATGGGTCTCCAAAGCTGTGTCCCTCTTCAGGGGCCTCTCCACCTTCACGGTGCTCGGGTCACATTCCAGCATCTCTCTGATCCAATCATCATCCAGCGCTCCCTCTATGAACTCCTCCAGGCTGATGATGGCTGCAGACGTTACAAGAACAGGGAGCAATTAGACACAGCACAGGACACACTGTTAATAATCTATGTCTGTGAGGTTTGATGCTACTGAATGGGAACTTTTTGGGTTTTAATCTTAGTGAATTACTGCCAGTAAAACATGCCTAAGTATATTATCCAGAGTATTGTAGTTTCTAAGAATTAGATTAAAGAGAAAAGAGCAAAAACCCTCCTCAAACATGCTACAGGTTTATCATAAATGAAATCCATTACTAAGATTTAAGCATTAAAACAAACATGCTTAAATCTTAGTAATGGATTTAAGCATTAAAACACACATGCTTAAATCCATTACTAAGATTTAAGCATGTTTGTTTTAATGCTCAAAGTTGTGACTAAATAATACATTTGAAACAAATCATATAGTGGTGGATTTTTAAGTTTTCTTATTGGGCTATTTACCTTCTCTTTAGAAACATATCCCTTAACCAAATTTGGGTGGCTGTAGCTGAAATAACATTACACTATGATTTCATGCGGCCAAAAAAAAAGAAAAGGGGGGGTGTCGCAATTCCTCACTGTTATTGTCTTTATCTAATCTCACAAATATCCTCTTGGTGCATTCTTCAGCTGTAAGCGGGTTGGGCCTGGTTAAACCAGCAGCTACATTCATCTTATAAACTGCCTGTGAGCACAAAGAAACACACATCAGTTGAACTGAATGATGCAACATCTGGTACCATCTTCCATTTTGCATAACACAGCACAACGAGCTCACACCTGCATTATCTCCAGCATTTCCTCCTTCGTGATGGCTCCGTCTTTGTCTTTGTCATAGAGCTTGAATGACCAGCGCAGTTTCTCAACAGCTGAACCTTCAATAAGCATGCTGATGGCCATGACATACTCTCTGAAATCAACCACCCCATCCTATAGAAATAGCACTGCAGTTAACAGATATTTTTTGCAACTTTATGAAGCATTATTATCAAAGTATGGCCTTCAGACTCACAAGTTCAAGTTTGAAAGGCAATATTTGGTATTACCACCTTTATTACGTGGTAATAAACGTGGTATTACCAAATGTAAGTAGTCTTAGGAATAGCTTTCAAGGCTTCTTGAAGGACATTCAAAGCTTTTCTTTGGATGTTGGCTGCTTTGTGTTCTCTGTTCTCTGTCAAGATGATCCCACACTGCTTCAATAATATTGAGGTCTGGGCTTTAGGGAGGCCTATCCATGACAAAGTGTTCTATTTTTATATCCAGGTATGCTTTTACTGCAGTTGCAGGATCACTGTCCTGCTGAAGAATGAAGCTGCTGCCAATCGGACACTTTCCAGATGGTATTGCATGGTGGATCATAATTCCATCAACAAGATCTCCAACATCACTGGCTGAAACATAGCCCAGAACTATGACAGAGCCAATATATTTGGAGGACCATATATATTGATGATTTGGATTCATCACTCTACAAGACGTCTTGCAACCGATTTTCAGTCCAGTTCTTGTATAATTTAGAATACCTCAGCCTTTTCTTCCTAAAGAATGGCTTCTCAACAGCCACCCTGCCACAGACAATTTCTGATGAGGCTTCAGTGAACAGTAGTTGGATCAGCTGAAGAGACAGATGTACCTCTCCACACACTATGCTGAGATGTGCCAAGTTTTAGAGCTAATAGCACTTTGGAACAAACCTTGTTGGTGCAAATATTCCATTTTATGCCTATCAAACTGTTATCTTTAGCATTTTTGACAGATTTGACTAAAGAAATGCGAACAAATGTGTTCTTGAAACAAGAAGCTAGTAACAAAGTGCCTAAAAACAATTTAAAATTAGTTCTTTGCCAGCTTTGTTAAGTGCAGAAAACACTGGTTCATCCCTCGAGTTAGGTGTCCTTTTTATGCTTGAATGGTTCATAGGTCAATGTTAAGTGGCTTTACAAAAAAAACAAAATAAAAAAACATTCTGAAAATAGGTACAAGGACTGGACTAAAAAGTGAGTTTGAGTCTTGAGATCTATTGCTCAAGACCATTTAAAAAAATTTACAAGTCTGAGTCCTTGGAAGCAAAATAAAAAGAAATGGGGGTGATTCAAGACTTTTGTACAATATAGACCTATTATATAAATTCATGCTTACCCCATTATTGTCTAGTGTGCGGAAAATCTGCTCTGCATACTCTGCTGACTCACTGCCTGCAGTTCCATCACAGAAATGCCTTTGAAACTCATGGAGAGTGATCAGCCCACTTGGGCACTCAATAACAAACTTTCTGTCAGAGAAAGATGCATCAAGAAAAGAGTTTATGTTGTAATACACAGAAGAAGGTGGAAACCATAGATGCAGCTTGGGAGAGGGGTCCGATTGCAGAAGGAGAGAGAGAGAGAGAAAAAAAGTGGCTTAAATTGAGAATCAATGGAATTAAGGTCAACCCATCCCCAACCTGCAGAGATTACATGTGTTTGAAAGCTTATTTACGGACTGCAGCACAAGTGCCAAGATAATTAGGCCAAATGACATCATGGCAGAGTGAAGCTAATCAGTCCACGGGAGATAATACTTTACAATGTTGCTGACAGTGTTAGTTTTGCACATTTGCCAGCAAAAAAAAAATGAGAATCTGGATCAACAAACTACTGAATCCTACACCACCAAAATCAAGCACTCTCTTGTGGATTCTTACATTAAATGTGGCTAAAAATTATTTAATGAGATCAGCATGTGTGTAAGTAATCCCCACGAGCTCCAGACTGCTCTAGAGTTTCAGACTTTTTCTACTCTTGGCTCTGCATGATGTCAGTGAGAGCCAATACCCTTAATATGGTTATCTCACACATAAATGCTCCCTTCACTTGTTGGTTTAAAAGGCAGGATCGCCTTAAAAGGAGGAGGTAGTAAAACGGCTTGTTTCAGACATGTTGAATTGAAGCCCAGGATAAGGATTACTTTATTTCAAGGTGTTCTAACTACTTTATATTTTTAACTGAACACCCATTTTAGGATTGTGTGGATGCTGGAGTCAAACCCATCTGGTCACTGGATGAAATAAACAATTTAAGATGAAGAAAATCCACATTTAAACTTTAAAAGCTGAAATGGCATCCTTGACCATTTCCACTCCCTTGCCTCTTAATTGTACTCTCTCTTACACCATCATACAGAGATTGGAACTTGTGTTTTTTCTGTAAAACATTAAAAAGACAAAATGAAAAGCTTACCTGAACCAGTCATACAGTTCTGTAACATAAGACTCTCCTCTTCTACAAGGCCGGGCAGCAGCTTGGCCCATTCTGTAAACATGAAGCGGCAGCTCCACAATCACCATTGAATTTATATGCACAACAAATCCCAGCTTACACCATGCTTTCTTAGTTGCGCCAAGTACTGCCTTATCACATCTGACAAATTACTCTGAGGTAATCTCCTCACTCGGGGAGTCTGGGAGACAAAGAGAACACAATGTAATTACTCAAGACATAGTCCAAATCATGCAAGGCCACATAACTGCAAATCGAAGAGTATTACTATTTAAGCCAAATATATTTCAAAATAAAGAAATCAACCAAAATTTCAGTTGAAATTTTAGTAAACTAATATTTATTCACAACCTGGGAAGACAGCCCAGACATGTTGACAGTAGCAGCAATAATGCACTAGACAACACCCTCTGGAGATCAAGACTGAACTTCTGGCAGAAACTGGTATGACAGCGGCAGTAACAAATTACAGTTTGACACACACAACCCGAATAGTTGAGGTCCTGCCTCTGGCGAAGTGACTGGTGGTCAGTCTGGACTTCCCCTGTAAAATAATGCAATAATTAAAAAAACAAAAACAAAAATCAGTAAAACAAAAGCAACATCCAACTAGACATAAACAAGGGCATGAAATTCAAACATATTCCCTACCTTACAAAAATTATTATATTCTGAATGGAGATAGAAGGAAAATGTACCACCTCTTAAAAAGGTTTCGTCACACAAACACACACCCCACATAAAGCTGATTTAAGATACCTTAGTTTTCTGGAAAAGCGACAGTCACAACAGTGCAATGACTGAACACAGCAAACAGGATGGGGGAGAGAAAAAAAAAAAAAAAGATGCTTTTTTTTGCCCTTCAGAAGGACCGGTCTGCATCTATGGCACTGCTCTGTACTTGTTTGGTTAAGCAGTGAGTACTGACGCAAACACGTGCAGCTCCAGTTTCATCTCTGATGTGCACAGCATGCCACGATTCCTCAAGTTGATTCAGTGATACACTTTAGCCCTCCTAAAGTCTGCAGAGGCGCCACATTGGAGCGGTTTCCAAAAGCAGCGCAAGTTCATTGTGTGTCCAAAGGCACTTCAGACCGGACACAAGTAGGAGGGTTCATGAGAGTTCAGCTGCTCCATCAACTGGCTTCTCAAAATTCAAGCATTAGATAGAAGACAATATTCTGCATGATTCATAACAAGCTCTTCCAGCCTTGAAATGAGAGTTCTTATAGAAAAATCCTCATGTGGCCTCAAATGCCAATAGAAACAACAGTATGGTCCAAAAAACAATATATTGATCAGGTCTTAAGATGGCATACAGATGTGCAGGATTTTAGACACCCCCCCCCCCAAAAAAAAGTGGACAACACTTGTAACTTGTAACACACACCCACACCAGGTAGTACAAAATCCATGTGCCACAAACCCGATGATTTTGCTGGATTTCAGTAGTTTCATTTCCTTAACTATATTATAGTTAAAAGAATAGATAATCACTAAATGTTCAGATGTAGAAGATTTATTTTTCAGTAACTTGAAACAGGGAACGTATATATACCAAAGTGCTTAAATTAATTAGTAATTTCTTACACAACAGCCAAATGCAGTAACTTTTATTAAAATGGGGCTCCAAGTAAATTTCTACATTATCTGGCATCATCAGGACCTCTTGCTGACACCCTTTAATTTCACCAAATGACAATAATTTGGTAACTCCAGAACCAAGGAGTCACTCGTAGCCACACTCAGCTGTCAATTACTAGCAGAGCATCACCATAATGGCTATGAGAGGTTTTGTTACCTTAGTATGTTCAACGGGAGCCATACTGCTCCGTGGAGCACTCAAGTTCTCACAAATGTCACACTACAAACTCAGCAAAACTTCTATGTTCAGGAGTCATACACATGGCTGTTACACATGAGGAAATAAAGGAAAAACAAACAACAAAAATCCCAACAACTTTCAGTTTAAAATGTATGGAATGACACTTCTGCATAGCACAATCCCTTAACATATGCATGACAACCCTGTATGTTTCAACAAGCACAAACATGTTTTCACTGTCAGTGCATAAAAAGGAGAAACAGCTGAAGCTATGGCTTACCTGCAGGACTATAAAGATGACAATAAGAACACAGATTCAGAGGTGAACAAGTACTTATTCAATACACCACATACTACTTGTACAGTATGTAGGGAAGTGTGTAAAATCTTAAAGTGGATAACTCCCTGACTGAGATCAGTCTCAAACATGTACTGAGAAAGTGTCACAGATGTGAAATGGGTTTGCTCTTCAGCCATTGCTACCAACCCTCAATTTCAGCACCTCTAAAGTGCCGTTTTGCTTTGCATGAAGTCGTACTGTAGTGCTCATAAATGATCAAGCATCAAAACTGACAGCTCTCCAACAAGTGCTTGAAGCTTTAACTAATAAATTCTGAGGCTTTCTATGCAACCTATCCCTTTAAGACACATGTGGCCTGAAGACATGGTGTTTGCAATCATATCAACTCCACATATATACAGCGACATATGTCAACATACAAGAGAAGAGGTTACTACACTATTTCTGAGGAAAATGTTCAGATACTGACAAGAGAAAATCTCAGAGTGTCACAACATTAGGTGACTCTCAAAGAGAGTAGAGGTTATGGAAGTGTGGTCTGCCGCAGTACGCTTTAAACCCACGGTTTGGATCCTGAGGGGCTGCAAAGCTTGGCCAGTTTTTTAAGGTGTCCTCCTTACATTTTAGTCAAGCATACAGTACCTAATGAAATTACAACCTTTAAAAAAAAAAAAAATCAGTGCAATTTTTTTGCGTCACCACTCCCAACCTTTGTTTAAATGTAGGTGGAGAGAAATAGAAGCAAGAATCCAGAGCCATCATGATGTTCACCATATCGCTCTTCTGTGCGTTCACGGCTTCTTCAGCCTTTCAGAGGCTGACAGCAGATTGAAGAAAGCAGGGAGGAACAGCGTTTCAGGGCGGGCAGGCAGGCCGCTGTAAGGCTTTAGAGGCACATCCTCTTTCTGAAGAGGGAACGCAGATGTCCCTTACTGCTGCTGATTGGCTCCTGTTAAGAGCAGCCACCCAAATACTACACAGCTTATGTGGAAAAGGGTAACTAATATATTAAAATCTTAAAAAAAAACAAAAAAAACAATGCTGCTTCTTGGTGCAAGCTTTAAGCAGTTTCTACCATCATCAAAATGATGGTCCAGGTGTTTTCCAGTGTGCTACATGTCACACTGTAATGCAAAATCTATAAGGACCAGTGCATCTCTTCGAAGTCCACATTTTCCCCCAAATTTGCATCGGTCTCCAGAAGGCTCCAGATCACTGCCATCGCTGCTTCATCGCTGCTGAGACTACTCAGGCCTGGTCCAACCACACTCTCCAAATCCAGCTGGGAATTTTCCCCTGGAATAAGACAGAGTGAAAAGAAAAAGAAAGGTGACTGGCTTGCAAAGGGGGAAGAAATGAATACAATAAGTGGTTCAGTCCATAAATAGGTTCATTAACAGGATGAGTGGAAGTACCCATAAGCGTTTCTCCTCCTGAAAATGCTGCTCCTTGAGGCTCACTCTCTGAGCTGGACTTGCCTGGTATTTCCATGTCTGGTGTTTCTCCATTTGGCACCTGAAGACCGAAAGAGGAGCACATTATAAACCTTACAACACAGCGAGAATCTATTCTTTAGACATTAAATTATGGCTTTCAACATATATTTAATGTTCTAGAATGTAACTGTCCAAAGCATACAGCTGTAACATTTTTGACAGTCTGACCTCTAAAAAGTTTATGTGAGTTGTCTGAATAAGGAGGCAGCAAAACATGCAAAACCAGACTGGGAAAAAAATAAGACTCACGCTGTTGCTGATTTGATTGTGAGTTTGTGGAGACTTGTCCAGTGGTAGACTGAATGGGCTGACGTTACCACTGGAAGGTGATGAATTCGTCCTAAAGGAAACCCACACAGATCAACTAAAACTGCAGTATGCATTATCTACAGCTGATGGTAAGCATAGCATGGAAAGCGTAGCTGTGAAAACAACTGAAAATGAAAATGTTGCACTAGTGTTTTTTTTGTTTTTTTTAAATAATTATGTCCAGTATATACCTGTTGAAATCCAGCAGCTCATTGGCAATCTGGGTCCCTATGCTTCCAGCATATATCATAGTCCCAGGTGTGCTGGAAATGCCAGGTATAATAGGAGGGGACTTTTTACAGTCTAACAGAAAAAAAGAGTGGAAGAGTTGAATAAGTGAAAAGGGTTTAAAAAAAAAAAAAGTGGTCTACAACCACATAATGTGTATTTTGATATGAGTAGCTTTATTAAGACCTTCAGAAGCCTTGGGATTGCTGGACTGTTCAGACTTATTTCCCGACCGACCTGCTCGACTGTGATCATATCTTGTCATGGGATGAGCAAAGAGATAAAGCTCTAGTTAACACATTCACACACAAACACACCCTTTCACAAATATGTAAGAAAATGCACAAGAGGACTGAAGCATATACTCACGACATGACTGTGTTAGTTGACACTATATATTCTAGCTCTTTGGTCCAGGGATTTACAAAACTAAACCACTGACTTTGCAGAGTGACAAAGGAGCCGTATTTTGTTTTGAATTTGTAGCAGTTTGTCTCTATTTTTTCTTTACTCCGCAGCACTGTGGGAAAAAAAAAATAAAACAGCAGGAGGACAAGTCAGAGAAACACTAGAAAACAAAACAATCAGGGTAGCTAACCGTGAATGAACAAGCACATCAATAAATATGTGTATTTCTTAATTAACACTATAAATAATTAACTCAGTTAAATTAAAACCCCACCATTTTATGACTTTTCTTAAAGTAGGTTTATTCATCATATAGGGATCTCTGTGGTGTGTGGGGAAGGGCAGAGAGATATAGCATATCTAGAACCACTGAATGCATCATTTTGACCCCTCAGCAACAACTGCGGCACGCTGGGTTGCCTAGAAAAATAATTGTTTGCGCATGTTTTGATGTGAAGGCAGCTGTAACATGAGCCACAGCTAGCTAGATGTGATTGACAGATAAATATGTAGGGGATTATAGTTAGATAAAAGATTAATAATTACTGCAGGGCTGAGTGGATTGCAGATAGGATGTTGAGCCAGGTCAGGGCAGGGTGGGCTGCTGATTGTACAGAGCAGCGAGAGAACTGTAACAAAACTGAGCAGAGTGTCCAAAGTGTGGAGAACTAATCCGAGCAAATAAACAGTGAAATCCAGAGCAGAGCAGGGGAATCGAATAGGTTTTGTGCCTGAGGAGGTGAAGAGCTGCAGACTGAGGTGGAGGAGCGTGAATGTGAGGCTGCAGGTGCAGTGAAGTGGAGGCAGATGTGGTCAGTGTGTTGAACTGCCACTGCAGTTTTACAATAATTAGTATGTTTATTTTGTTGTAGAAAAATGTGAAGTCATTTTTAAAATTTAGGCAATGAGCTGTTCAGTGTTTGTTGTACCTTAACTTAATCTGTAATGAAACTAAATTGTTTGCTAAACTAATAAAAGCACTTAAGTTCAAACTTAAATACTTTTTAAGTCTTAGTCATTTTGATGAAAATTAACTTCAAGAAATAATTTGTCATTACTACTGTTATTGCAGGAAGGAGTCAAACTGACACATCCTTCCCGGCCATTCTAGTGTTAATTAGGCATTTATCTGAACTGCATTAACCCTAAGCATGTAAACATCTTGGTAAAGAAGGAAAAAAGCTTTTAAAATACTTCACCTTTTCGATGTCTATCTGCTAAATGGGGTAAGTCATCCTGATGGAAGTATTCATAGCATGATGTCCCAAGCAATTCTTGGGGAAGATAACCTAGAATGGTTGTCGCTCTGTCAAAGAAAATGTAATTATTAACAGATAATGTTTTAAATGGGTTTTTAATATTTTTGGGATCCAAAACCCTAATTACAGCAACTAAGATATTAATCAATAAAATCTGACAAGAAAACTCATTTTCCTGACATTTTTTACCCCCCCCAAAACAAAAAAACAAAAAATGAAATTCATACAACATGGGACATCAAAACATCTCAAGTAACATTTACAATCTGTTAACTAAACGTTTCTACATAGCACACTTTTGTTAATGGAGAGAGATGCAAGCTGGTTACTCATGAGCACTATTATTTATGAACTGCAAACTAAAAAAACTTATTAAGCTTTAGCACTTAGCTTTGTAGCAAATGCTCATCAGTTACAGTTACCACAGGCTGGACTATTATTACTTTCAAACTTTTGGCTAGATTATAAAAGCTTTCTTGAATTTCAAAAGTAAAATCTCCACATCTGCCACACTTCAATGACAAGAAACCCAGTTTTTACCTTTGATCAACAAAGGTGAATTTGCCATCCATGGCATAGCGTGTGATGAACTCTGTGGGTTTAACTCGAACCTCTCCGTTAACCTGGGGAGACGAGTGGTTGTGGACGCGTCCCACTGCTACCAGGCAGCTGAAGTGAGAGCTTTCCTGCTTGTCTACTTCCCCCTCCCCTTCTGCTCCCAGCTGACTGGTCGGCCAGCTGCGCATGTAGCCTGTACAGTGAACTGTGCAGTACTTCTGTGACTCTGAAGGCAAATGCAGACAAATCAAAAACAGAATACAAATGTGCTCACTCTCATCAAAGCCTCTTGTGAATAGAAACCTAATAAAATCTGCTGTGTAACATCTCTACCTTTCTTTTTGGAGGTGTTGGCCTGGGATTCCTTCTCTTCCACTTTGACAGAAATTTTGTTATACTTCATGCGGCAGAAGAAAGAGCGACGAGCACCTGAACACAACCGTGCTGCGCCTATTGGAAGGTCAGCCTGGACCTGCAGACCAGCTAAAGACATGAAAGCAATGTTAAGCATAATCTCTAACATTCAAAGACAGAGACAAGAATATTTGCTTTACTTTTAGCATCTATTAGCCGTTCACGAGGGTATAATTCAGAAGCGGACAGCTGCTCCTTCACTTTTCCCATGTCCTTTGGGTGTATGTAATCAAACAGGCTCTGCCCAATCAGCTCCGCCTAGAGGAAAACAAACAGCTCATCAAACTGACCTAAGCAAGGCTCCTATGGTCTTTAAAAAAAGAAATGTCAAAACCATTCTCTACACCTAAAGGCAATTCCTGCTGATTATTTAAAACAAAAAACACTGATGGTGAACTGTGACCCTTGGAGCACACCAGACACTATGAAGTACAGACAGTTTAAATGACAGTGTATGACTATGGTTTTATTTCAGTCATAATTTTACATGGCACTATGCTCCAACACCAAACAAAAACCTAAAAATTGCTACGTCATCTTTTTTTTTTTTAAACAAAAAAATTAATAAAAACAAATCAATGAAAGCACACATATACACTCAGCCACTTTATTAGGTATACCTGTTGAGTTGCTCATTAAAACAAATGTATAATCAGCCAATTACATGGCAGCAACTCAATGCATTTAAGCATGTAGACATGGATAAGACAACTGCTAAAGTTCAAACTGAGCATCAGAATGGAGAAGAAAGGGGATTTAAATGACTTTAAATGTGGTACTGCTGCTGGTGCCAGAGGGGCTCGCAGAAGCTGCTGATCTTCCTGTACAACTGTCTCTGGGATTTACAGAAAATGGTGTGAAAAAACAAACTATCCAGTGAGCAGCAACTGTCTCTGAGAAAACGCCTTGTTGATGTCAGGAGAATGGCCAGGCTGCTTCAAGCTGACAGGAAGGCAACAGTAACTCAAATAACCAGTTGTTACAGCCAAGGTAGAAGAACATCTGTGAATGCACAACATGTCTAACCTTGAAGTGCACACATGGTCTCAGCAAAATGGGACAAATGGAAGTTAGGGACAACATTCCTGATCTGATGAGTCAATTTCTGCTTCAACATTTGGACAGTAGGGTCAGAGCTTGGCATAAACAACATGAAAACATGGATCCATCCTGGCTTTAATTAATGGTTGAGGCTGGTGATTGTGTAATTGTGTGGGTGATACTTTCTTGGCACACTCTGAAACAAAATGAGCATCATTAAACACCACAGCCAGCCTGAATACTGTTACTGTCCATGTCCATCACTTTATGACCCATCTTCTGATGGCTGCTTTCAGCAGGATAAGGCACCATGTCACAAATCTCAAATCATCTCAAATTGGTTTACTGAACAGGGCAGTTCACTGTACTCAAATGACCCCCCACAGGAATCAGATTTCAATTTAGCAGAAAACCTTTGTGGTGCAATGGGAGATCTGCATCATGGATATGCAGGTGCAGCAACTGTGTGATGCTGTCATGTCAACATGGACCAAAATCTCAGAGGAATGTTTCCAACATCTTGTTGAATCTATGATAAGAATGAGGACAAAAGAGGGTCCAACCCAGTATTGACAAAGTGTACCTAATGAAGTGGCTGATGAATCTACACAGTTATCTTTCCAGTAATCATCTGCCCTTCAACAGACTATTAGCTCTAGCTATTAGCACCAGCATATATGCTACATATGTATCATGACATGAATTCTGATGACATTTCCATTTCTAATGAGTTCTACAATTTAAAAAAAAAAAAAACTGCACACTCAAACATCTCACTACAGAGCCACCCGATGGTTGTGGATTAAGATCTATTTACATTAGTAACAAGATAACAAATGTCATCTGGTGTGTCCGAGGTTTTCATAACAAAAAGATACTGCAGAAACAGTAACAAATGTAAAAGTTTTACCCGGCTATAATTTAATGTCTTCGTGACAGACTCTGAGACAAAAACTATTTTCCCACGATCACAGCCCACTACAAACAGGAACCCATCTGCAGCCTGCACGATAAGGAAACACAGGGGAGAAAAGGGGAGCCAATGTGATGAAATGTTCTAGGAAAAACAAAACAAACAAAACAAAAAAAACAGCAAAAGCTTGGGTTTTTTTTTTTACAAATAATAATTTATTATATTTTACAGAATCTAATGTAGTTTATAATTGGCAGCATTTTTAACGATGCCATTACACTGTTATACGTCTATGTAGAGACCAAAAATTAAATGCATGTTCAAAGTTTCGATGTTATTATATACATACTAACAAAAAAAACAAGATGAGTAGTTCTTTGTTGTATGGCCTTTTGAAAAAATACAGGAAAAAGGGCAACTTCCTACAGCACATGGAGACTGTACAGCCTGTTGTGCTGCTTTTTAATGAAAGTTTCAAACATCCCCAAGGGATTTACAGGTTATGCTTCATACCACAACAACTATTAGATTCATCACTTCTGTGTTTACCTTGAGGACAAGGTGTTTAAGCTCCTCATCGGGAAGGAATGATGGTTTATAGCTGGCTTCAGAGAAGGAACTTGCTGAACCTGGAAATATAAATAAATATTACACAAGTTCAATTTCAGAATACTGTGGTTTAAAGAAGCCTTTGGTTTAATCCTGAAATGGAACCTTTACTATAGCTTTAGTCAATCATAATCGATTGCCCAACTGCCTTATTGGTAATATGCTGCAAGCACTACAAAAGTAACTGACAAAGCAAAGTATTAACTACTTCAGTATGAGCTCTGGGGAACAAAGCAAGAGTAAAGACAAATGTCTACAAGAGCACCGCTAAGCGAATGCCAAAGCTCAGCTCTTTTCGATTTGTAATGGAATGGGATGATAACGGTTCAAGTGCTGTTAAAGTAAAGCCAGTGACCAAGTGTGTGAAGTTTGATGGGTCTAGCTTAAACGGTACGCATCTATGGTGCACAAAGTTGAAAGTTGGCTGCCTGCCTGCTGGACAACAATACCCCAATCAGGTTTTAAAAATTTGAGGTAAACATTACCTGCACCTCTTTTTTTATTTTCTTTCATACATAAATATGTCACAAAGCTGACTGATAGGGGCGCCTGGGTGGCTTGGTGGTAAAGCCGGCGACCACATGCACGTGCCGTGTTGCGGTATGGGCAGTGCGGGTTCGCATCCCGGCCCGCCGCCAGTGTGCCCGCGTGTCTTCCCCTGTCTCTTTCCCCCATTTCCTGTCTCTCTCTACTGTCTACAAAAGCCGCTGTGGCCAAAAATGCAACAAAAAAAAAAAAAAGCTGACTGATAAGATAAGAGACATTCAGTAAAGCTTTAAAGACAAATACAGTAAGGAGAAAAAAAAAAGGGTTATGGCTCAAGAGGCAGAGCAGGTTATCTACTAATTGGAAGGTTGGTGGTTCGATCCCTGGCTGTTCCAGTCTACGTGCCAAAGTATCCTTGGGCAAGATACTGAACCCAGAGTTGCTCCTGAAGGATTCATTGGAGTGTGATTAATGTGTGTGAGAATGTTTGATAAAAAGCACTTAAATCTAGAAAGTTCTTGTATGCATGTTTGTGTAAATGACACGTGCTATATAAAGTGCTTTGAGTGCATATGTAGAGTAGAAAAGCACTAAATAACCTATTACATTTACGCCAACATAGTTCTAGTAATCTGACTAAGCGGTTTGCTAGTTTAAACTGGAATTATCATTTGATTCGCCATCAATGATGACAGAGTCAGAATAGGTTACTTAAAGAAATAAAAACCATTAATTGGGTTGGTACCTTTGAGAGACTTCAGGTGCTGCACTGCCATTCTGAGCACAGTGAGTTTGTCCAGCTTACGAGACATGGGGTTACAGGTGGGGATCATGGCTGATAGCTTGTCAATCAGAGTGTTCATTTTGTCCCGTCTCCTCTTCTCAATTTGGCTGTGAGGTTCCCTGCAGAGAGGGAATTTCAGAAATCATGTTAAAAATATAATGCTTTTTCTGCTTTGACTTGACAGACTTTCAATGAAATGTAGCACATTTAAAACCTTGCCAATAGACACTTTAAGACTGATGAAAATGTTACAAGATCATAAGAATGCTTTATTAGTTTAGTGGCATCAAGTATAATCTACCTGAAGCATTTAACTTTGACATGTTGGTCCTCTCCATCTGACCTGTAGAGAAGTAAAACAAATATGAAATGGTTTAATGCTGATTAAAAACTTTTTTAAAAAGTATGAAAACATGATAGTACTTGAAAGAAAAAACAATGGTCTACAAATTTCATGAGAAGCCATACACCAACAAGTAACTTACCAATTAAGGCTTCACTTACACAGACATGGAGACCCCCGGTCATGAGGGGACAATGAGTATTCCCCAACCAGTTGATGAGTGGCTGCTAAGAGTCTGCTGGTTACCGCAGGGTGAAAACAGTCGCAAAGAAAGTGCTGCATCAAAAAATTTGATTGCTTTGACCACTAGTCTATTGCACCAGTCACCCAGTTTGCATGGAAGATGACAACTTTTCTGCAGATTTTTACTGAGTGGTAGTCAATCTAGAAAATAATCAGATGCAAATTGGAAATGAAGATCATTTACCATCAAAGTAAAAGTTGTGTTTTAGTGCTGAAAAACATCTTTCACAAGGCACAACTTTTACTTTCAAGGCAAACTGTCTCCATTTCCAGTTTGCGTTGCACTTTTCACACTTCCACTACCACTTAGCAAGTAGTTGGTGTCTGCAGACAAGTCTGTGTCTTCCAAGTAAACCACTGGTGACTGCAGAAATTTGCAAGCAACCTAAACAATCACAAGGAAATGCAGCATAGTATGTGTCTCTGTGACCAATTTCCCCTCCAACCTCCAGCAACCACTTGGTAACTTGGGGAATACACATTTTTCCAAAAATGACCTGTGATTACCAGGGGTCACTGACTGGTCTCTAGGCCTGCTTGGCTGGGGCTTAGCAACTGGTTTCACAGCAACTGCCAGCAACCACTCACAGCCAGTCAGGAAATACCAATTTTCTGGGCTTGTGAGACAGACTACTGTACTACTGTCTGTGAAATGTGGATATAAAGCCTGATGTAGCACTGTGTCATTTTTGTTCAAAACTGTTACAACAGTAATATTATCCTTTAACAGTTATATAGTACCTGTTTTGGTCATCTTCCATGTCTACGTCAGGGATTGAAACACATTTTGAATCTCTAAAAAGAAAGATAGTGGTAACTATATTAACAAATATCAATGTAGGTCTCAAGGTTTTGATTTTCCTGAAGCTATCATTCCCATACGTACTGGTTGTCCATGCTGCCCTTGCGCTTCCGGGTCAATTCCATGCTCAGGGACATACTAGCAGCTGAGGGTGGGGTCATCAAGCTGGGCAGAGATACAGAAGTACTTTGTTCTTCCTCAACCAGCACATCATCTGAAATAACACATACAGAAGTGCACCTTATCGTAAACTGTGAGGACCATATTAGAGCCTATGCACTACTGTAACAGAATGCTGCTGTTTATGCTGGGATAATGTATAACAACGAAGGCGTCCAATGCATCAGGGTTCTAGTTCTAACCCTAACCCGACATGAATTCACCAACACAAAGTGAGTTATGACCAACTCATGCAAAAACAGAAAAGACAAAGCAGCAAAACTTCAGCATCATCGGCTACACAATTGTCCATAAAACACACTATAGTGCATCGCAATTTCCATCTGATTCAGAGAGGTACAAGGAAAAAAAAAAAAAGAAAAATCACAGAAGCTGTGGCTTAATTTTTAGCCAAAGATATATGCCTTGGCCACTGCTGACAGTTTTAGGCATATGGCGACAAATGTTCATTGCAGCACTATTTTGCACAAGTGGCTCTGCCAGAGTTGTACACTCAGTGTCGTGCAGAAGTAGCGAACAAGGTGGCCAAGGCAGACTATTTCCCCATCACAGCTGACTTATGGTCTAACTGCACAATGGAGACATATACATTTCAGTGACATTAACAAAAAATTCAATATGTCTGTGTAGATTCTCAGTCATCCAGGTCATAGTAGTCTCTGGAGCTTGAAAAAAGGCGACTGGACTACGCCCACAGGGGTTTAAATACCTGGGTCTCTCCACCATGTGGTTGAGAACTGAAGAAGCCTTTTGGATGAGAGGTGAAACGTCTTCAAGAAACAAAAAGAAGTCCAGTCGCCTTTTTTCAAGAAATTCAATGTAAACACAAAATGTCTCCAAAAAGTGTTTATTCCAGAGGACCACATGGGGCAAAACATTGCACGAGATCTAAAGGATTCAGGAAGTTGACGTAGGCCTTACTAATTTTTTCTCCTGTTTGTGATCTTCTCTAAAACATGATCATGCAAAATCCTAGAGATTATTTAAGCAGCCCTACCAGTATAACCAGTATTTGCTGTGTTGGCCTGAATAATTCTGAACATGTTTTCTGTTTTTTCTGGGCTATAATGGACCAGCCTTCCATTTTATTGGATTTAGTTAGTGATAGGAATTAACTGAATGTGCATTTTGAATACATGTACAGGATCTTTCAGTATGTTGTGGCAGTGCACTATAATGTAAGTAAATTTATTTGGCTGGTGAGGGAGAGGTCTGGGCTTCTCTGCTTGTGCTACTGCCACCTGGTCCCAGAGACCACTGCCCCACCTCTCTCCCTCACCGCTTCACCCATAAATCACGCAGGAAGTGACAGTATGGCAGTGTTGCCAACTTAGCGATTGTCGCTAGATTTAGTGGCTTTTCAGACCCCACTGGCAACATTTTTTCCAAAAAGTGCTAGTGATAAATTTAGCGACTTCTTCTGGTGACGTCGACGACTTTTGGAAACCTGAAATCCTCTGCTGTTGCCGTGTTTTGTGTACATACAGCATTTGTACTGCCTCTCACCCTATGACAGCTGGGATAGGCTCCACCCCCGCAACTCTGAACAGGATAAGCGGAAGAGAATGGATGGATAGTCTGTCACAGTACTAGATGTAGAGGATTACACACAGGAGGAAGCACTTTCCAGTGATGTATACTTCACCAGACTGGCTTTTTAAAGAATAAGTCAGCCTTTTGCTATTTTTACTCTGTATCTTTTCTATTAAAATTTTAATAGCACAGCTGTGATTCTTTTTATAGAGAAAAAAATAGCATTAATTTATTTGAGAAACATCATTATTTAAATATGCCAATAGTTTGGCAGCACAGTGGCGTGGTGGTTGACACTGCTGCCTCACAGTTACAATAACATCTAGAAGGTCCGGGTTCGATTCCACCTTGGCCCAGGCCTCTCGCTGTGTAGAGTTTGCATGTTCTCCCCATGTCTGCGTGGGGTTCCTCCGGTTACTCTGATTTCCTTCCACAGTCCAGACATGCAGTTACTGGGGTTAGGTTAATTGGTCACTGTAAATTGCCCATAGGTGTGAATGTGAGTATGAATGGTTGTTGGTCTCTCTGTGTTGGCCCTGTGACAGGCTGGCGACCTGTACAGGGCGTACCCTGCCTCTCGCCCTATGTCAGCTGGGATAGGCTCCAGCCCCCCCCCCACGACCCTGAAAAGGATAAGAGGAAGTGAATGAATGGTTGGGATGGATGCCAATAGTTGATTTTGAGCAATTTCTCATGTATATCTACAGCTGACTGTTAATAAAAAGTGTGGGATTTGGAACATGTAGCTTTTACTCAAAAGTGCCTTTTTGTTTATACTTTTGGGAAGAAAAAATATCAAGATATATATCGTATAGCACCATTCAGCTAAAAAATAGAAACTTTTGGTCCATATCATATATCTATATGTTTACAACGGCAGCTCATATTAAACATGGTTAAAAAACAAAACAAAAAAAACCCCTTTAGTTTCAGGCATCCCCCTTCCCACTGATGATTTTAAATAATTTCAGTAAAAGAAGAGATCCAAAATCTAGTCAGCCCCAACCAACTGCTGTTCAAACTTTGTGTTTACAAGATGTAGCCAGTCAGCAGAAAGTTGGCTTAAAGAAAAGATAATGAAACTAAAACAAGTTCTTTCAGTGTATAAACCATGTGTCTGCATCAACACCCAGTTCAAGACATAAGGTATAAGATTCATTTTCAACTGTGAATCATGCAAAGCTACTCTAGCAAGTACAACAATAAAAATAAGGAGCTGAAAATGAGGATGAGCACATTAAACATTACATTACAAAACACTAAAAATAATACTACAAATACCTCACAAATGACTGCTCCCAAATTATTTTTAAATTTCTGGAACAGCCTTCATTCTCTATGAGTAAGGCCAACTCCCAGAACGAGAGGTGGTATTCCAACACAATGTGGTCCTTGCAGTTTAAAATGTTCATGAATCCAGTTCACATCTTACTGCAGCCCAAAGACTTCCTAAGCTATCAGAGAGAAAACAGCATGCTGTTAGTGCCCGATGATAGATCCCACAGGCAGCTCTATGTGCTTCACCTCTATACCTCTGCACCGTGCAATCTATTGTAGCGTGGCATGACATGAGCTGCCCTAACTGTGGTTTACTCACGGCCTCAGAGGCATGCAAGTTTGTACGTGGGTGAGAAATTGGCAAAATGGCAGGAAACAGACCAAATGTGGCTGATGTCCATGGCACCCATTTTTAACAGTTTCACACTGCCTGTGACCCAAATAGCTATTAACAGATCGGCTGCGGCCTGACTTCTAATCCCGCTCTCCCTGTCAGGTTCTGTTGGATTACAGAGAAGGCGAGTACTTGAATGGATATTGGGCCATACAAACATCCCTCTGTCAACTCCCACAATCCCTCTCTTAAGGTCAGGTCCTCATTAATTTGCTCATTCACTCAACACCTGAATGAGCATCTGCTGCACTCAAGCTTAACTGACAAGGTCAAACTTGTCAAATTTATCTTAAGGCACAGTTAACCACATGTTGACAATGCAAAGTATAGACATACGTCACATTACATAGAAAAGAATATATAAAAGCATGAAGTCTCACTAATCGAGATCTACATTTAGCCTGGAAAAAGTTTGTTGCTCTATTAAAAAAATAAGCCCTCCATAAAGCAAGGACATCTTATCAGGGCTTTCAAACTATGCCGGCGCCAGGCGCATTTTCCACCTACTCCACCACTCTGCGCCGTCTAATTTTCCTGAAAAAAAAATTAAACGTTTTGCACTGTCCGCCGTCTCCAATTCCAGCACCATGTGGACACGTGGCAATATTTACATTCTTTCAATCCGAGCCATTTGATCGGTACACGATGGCCATGTGACTATTCATATCGTCTGTTGCAGTCATGGCTTAGGTCTCGGTCATGAGGTGCTTACTGCTTTGGCATGCCCCCTGCTACTCCAAACAATCTGAAAGCCCTGTCTTACTATGAAGAAAATAAGACTAACCCTAGGGTTCTTTTCAGCACTGTAGCCAGACTGACAAAGAGTCAGAGCTCTGCTGAACCAAGTATTCATTTAACTTTAACTAGTAATGATGTCATAATTTTCTTCAAAGATAAAATATTAACTATAGAGAAAAAATTATTCATAACCATCTTCATGTTCGGCTGCTTTCAGCACTGCTGGTATTTGTTTAGACCAGGGGTGCCCAAACTTGTGGGCCGCGAGCCACCCCCCCCCCCCCTTCTGGTCCGAGAATTGATGTCAAATATAACATACAATTTGGCCCTTTAAGTTACTTTTTTGACATTTCACTTAACCCTCTTAATTGAAGGGGAAGCTGCAGAGTTTAAATGAAACTCTGAAGCAACAAATTTGTGTCGAGGATTTTTTATAATATGTCTGATTTTTTTATAAATCAAATAATTCGAGTTACAAGGAATTGTTGCAGCCCTATCACGCAACAATAAATATGAGAAATGCAGGAATGTCTTAAAGACATAAAGGCCTGGATGACCTAATTTCCAGATTCTAAATTCAGATAAAACTAAAGCTATTGTACTTGGCCCCACAAATCTTAGAAACATTGTGTCTCACCAGATACTTACTCAGGATAGCATTACCTTGGCCTCTAGTACTACTGTTGGGAAACCTTGGATGGATATGTCCTTCAATGCACATATTAAGCAAATATGCAGGACTGCTTTTTTGCATTTGCACAATAAATACAATGTTTCTAAAATTAGAAACAGCTTGTCTCAGAGTGCTGCTGAAAAGCTAATTCATGCATTGTTTTTTGTCTCGTCCCTCTCCCCTCAGCCCCAACTGGTCGCTGCAGGTGACTGCCCTACCTGAGTCTGGTTCTGCGGGAGGTTTCTTCCTGTTAAAAGGCAGTTTTTTTACTCCCACTGTAGCATAGTGCTTGCTCGTAGGGGGTCGTTTTGAGTAGGGATGCGCCGGTCCGATATTCAGTATCGGTAACGATACTGGCCTAAATTACTGGATCGGATATCGGAAAGAAATAAAAAATGCAATCCGATCCGACCCACATTAGCTGCTTTACAGTTTTCGGTCGTCGTCTTCTTCTTGTGAGTCTGCGGTTGAACAAACCAGCTTAGAGCTGCATTACCGCCATCTACTAGAATGGAGTGGATCAGGAGTTAGAAAAAACCCTCCTCAGATTCTATGAAGTTCTCTGGCGCTGCGACGGATTCCCTTTGACACTGAGTGGATCATCACTGACATGGTTTTCCACGCCTCCACCGCTCTCTGCATGTTTGTGTGTTGTGCTCGCTGTGCTGAGAATTTCAGCTGTTATTTTTTTTCTCTACGTCAGCTCCCGGACATACTGCTAGCGATCGTCCGGTACCGGAAGGACCCCTTCCCCGTCAAAATATTTTTGATACTTTAATCCCTGATTAGTGACTAAATATAGACCTGCAGTAGAAAC
>JASGAU010341044.1:0-14336 GCA_030220045.1 Australoheros facetus
CAAACTTTTATTCTGTCTATGATGATGACAGAGTGGGTCAGGCTGATTAAAGTGACTCGTCATGCTCCACACTGACACGTGCGATCCTCCATCCACCGGAATAAAATGGAGGCTCCGCTCTTTATTTACCCATTGCCATGGTGAATCCTGGTATCAGCACTCCATTGATGATGGCTTTCTTTCCTTATGCACGCACGCGCTAAATCAGGGTGATCATACTCAGAGTTGATTGAACTAACTCTATAAACAGCTGTTCTGGAACGGGAAACTCAGAGTTGCCGATCTCAGAGTTGATCAAGTCAGAGTCTGTTTTTAAACTCAGAGTTTGTTGAACATGCTTCTTGGAATAGGCCCCAGGTCATCTACTAATTGGAAGGTTGGTGTTTTGATCCCTGGCTGTACCAGTCTGCATGCCAGAGTGTCCTTGGGCAAGATACTCGAACCCCAAGTTGATCTCCGATGTATTCATTGGAGTGTGAATGTTAGATAGAAAGCACTTAGAAAAAAGTGCTTGTATAAAATGGGGGTAAATGAGGCATGCTGTATAAAGAGCTCTGAGTGCTTAAATAGAGCAGAAAAGCGCTATATAAGAAGACGTCCATTTACCGTTTACAAGTGTATTGAGGATCACCGAATCGCTGTATTATGACAGCATCATTGTCATGGGCTGATATGTATGATCACACTACTTTCATGATGCTCAGAGGACATTGCAGTTTTGAAAAAGTCTTCATGTTCCCCTTTCTGTTATGATTGACCCTGATTGGTTACACCTGGATTACTGTGTTATTTTGCCAAGTACTGTTGAGAAATATCCAAAAAGGAATAACTTCACCATTCCCAAAACAGAGTGACCAGATTAGTGAGGTACATAAATGGGATCATGGGTAACTGTGGAGGCTAAAATGAAAGCCTGTCAGCTGGTGTTTAAGCAGACTCTTGAAATTATTTTCTTTAAACTAAAGAAAATCCAGACATAAAAAGTTCTTCATCTGCAGATGGAGTTTAGTAGTTTTTTTGTTTGTTTTTCTGAGCACACAAAGCACTTCACTATGTTGGCTTCGGGATTACGGTTCAGAGCTTCAGCTCCATCTGTTCATAAATGCAGATTTAATAAACCCTATCATAAGAGTCCCAACATCTACTAACATCCAAGGCTGCTGACTTCACAGTAAGAGGGTAAAGTCACACTAAAAAAATAACCTAACTAAAATCTTGAGCACAGTCTGTGTATTTACTCTTACTCACATAAATTAAAGCATGCACAGAGGTGCTTCAATCTGTACTAAAAAACATGACCATGTCCATCTTCTTCTGTATATGAAGTTTTGTTAAAACTCACGTTAATATCACTGTGTTTTCACAGGTGAAATTAAAGTGAGACGATCCTCATCTGTTCCCTCTCAATTTTGGTTCTGACTGAGCAGGTATTCTTCTACAAATGGATAATGGAGACTGGGGCCATAGGGTAAGAGACAGCTAGGAAATGTCATGTGCCTGAATCTCATGATAAATTCACTCTGTTGCCAGTTTAGATTAAACTAATTTAGTCTAATACAAGGCAGCAAATTCTGCCCTAATGAAAGTTAGAACACTGAGGTTTTTTGCCAATAGATTTTTTTAAATGTTTTTTTCTTTTTTTTACAATGGTGAGCTTTAGTTGCATTGACTTGTATTGCACCCACTGATGCAATATGTTTTACCACAAGCTGCATGAATGCATGTAAGGCTGTTTGTTTTGTTTTGTTTTAGACTGCAGTAACATGAATTTTACAAATTGTCCTTTTCTTCAAGATGACTACTCCTGTTACCTTGAACGTGGGAGGCCACCTGTACACCACCAGTTTATCCACCCTGCAGCGCTATCCAGACTCCATGCTGGGAGCCATGTTCCGGGGAGATTTCCCAACAACTCGCGATTCCCAAGGGAATTATTTCATCGATCGGGATGGAACTCTTTTCCGGTACATTCTGAACTTCCTGCGGACATCTGAGCTTACCCTTCCTGTGGACTTCACAGAGACAGACCTCCTGAGGAAAGAGGCAGACTTCTACCAGATCGAACCTTTGATCCAGTGCCTTAACGATCCAAAGCCGCTGTATCCTCCCGACATCTTTGAGCAGGTCGTGGAGCTCTCCAGCACTCGCAAACTGTCGAAGTACTCAAACCCAGTTGCTGTTATCATCACGCAGCTAACCATAACTACTAAGGTTCACGCCCTACTAGAAGGTATTTCAAACAACTTCACCAAGTGGAACAAACACATGATGGACACCAGAGACTGCCAGGTGTCATTCACCTTTGGACCATGTGACTATCACCAAGAGGTGTCCCTCAGGGTTCACCTCATGGACTACATAATGAAACAAGGCTTCACCATTCGGAACACACGTGTGCATCACATGAGTGAGCGGGCCAATGAAAACACAGTGGAGCATCACTGGACTTTCTGCAGGCCTGCTCACAAAGTTGAAGACTGAGTTATGCAGCACAGTTGTTGCGGGTGACACTACTGCTGGATTTATCTTTTTAGGTTATGCAAATGAGGATTTCAAAAAAAGAAAAATATTAAGCCGGGTTTTAGTAATTTTTCCAGAAAGCAAAAAAACGATGAAGATGTGAAATCTGATTTATTCACCTGTTTGGCCACAACTTTATTTGTGCTACCGCTACATGTGCTTATTACACTGTAAGGTCTACAAACCCAACACTGAAGTTTATACATTTAGGGACATTGTATTATCCCTATTATACTACAATGTAGGTAAATGTTATTATAGGAATAACTGTCTAAAAAGTCTGTAAAAATGTGGCCATAAAGAAGGTATGATTTGAAACTCTGCCTACACTGAGTACTACTACCTTAACAGTAAAATGCATTAATATGAATTTAAGCCACAATTTGTAGAAAAAAAATAATTGTAGAAGGTAATGTGGTCACAATTTAAAATTAATATTGACTCCAGATACATCACAAAATATTTTTTTTGTCAGATGTCAGGAGTATACTTTTATAATAACTTATTTAGCTCAGTAGCTTTCTAGTGAGTTTCTAGTAGATCTTGAAATTAGTCTCTTAGGTCTAGCCCCCTGTATGGTACTATTTATGAAGTAGTTGTTGCATGTGTCGGAGTGTTTTTGTGTATGTATACTATATGTATCTGCTGTGCGCTCTTTACAATATGCCATACTGTTATCACTCAGCCATCACAGCCAAAATAAACCCATCATCATTTCATTAAATTTGCGTAACTTTTCATTTTAACTGATGTTTAGGTCTGATGTATTCTGTCAGTTGTTCTAACTTTAAGGCTCCTTGTAGTTGTGTACAAGGTCACAGCAGTTATCTATGAAGCACGATGATTAATCTGAATAATATAATGTTCATATATATACACATACATTAGGTAGAATGAATCCTAAAAACCAAACATCTTGGTTTCATTGCATTTTTTTTTGTTGTTTGTTTAGTTTATAATTCTCAGAGGAAAGTAATGTTGAGATTATTAAATCACTGTAAGAACCATCAACTTAAACCTCTGATTTCCATTCATTGACCTGTTTGTAGACTATTTGTTGAACTTCAGTATTGAAGACACTGCTGATGTGAAAAACAAGGTCTTCTTACCAGTCTAATGTACATGTTTCAGGTCCAAAATATAAGGAGACATAATCATAAACCCAAGTTTAGGTTCATGTTACATTTTTTTGGCTACACCAAACTTCTACTCTCTTTTTACAGTGAACTCATTGTCATGTTCAACCAACCAGATTGGAGCTTTGTGACATGGTGTGTTATCCTGCTGAAAGCAGCCATCAGAAGATACACTGTGATCACAAAGGAAGGGACATGGTCAGCAACAGTACTCTGAGATGTTGATTAAAACAATCCGTTTAGTATCAATGATTCCCAGGTGTTACTAAGGGATCCAAAGAAACACCACACCATTACGCCACCACCACTATTTTGAACCATTGATAAAAGGCAGGCTAGATCCATATTTTCAACCATGCTGCGTTCAAAGTCACTTAAATCACCTTTCTTCCCCATTCTGGTGCTGTTTGAATTTCTGCAGGTTGTCTTGACGTGCCTAAATGCACTGAGTTACTGCCATATGATTGGCTGGTTAGATATTGGCGTTAACAAGTTGAATGCTTGAATCTAAGGATTCATTATTAATGTCTGGCAGAGTTTAGGACCAAAGTTTTTAAACAATACACTTCCATGCTGATCATCTCCAGAAGGCCATGTAATTTTTGTAGAGGTGTTGCTGCCAACATCTTTTCTTTGCTGCAAATAAAAGACTGATTTCTGTCCATTATTTATACAGATTTACTATCAACCATGAAAAATAAGTTATATTTACTCCGTTATGAATCAGAGGTCCTTCGATTTAGGCAAAAAGTTTCAGGGAATGCGTAAAAAGCCATGAAAACAATAAAACATTTTTAAATTACTAACAATATGTATTTTTTCTGTCATGTTATGCAAAAAGGATCAAAATATAAAAAGCATTTAAAAAATAATATAAACACTAACGCCACCCGGATGTTACGACTCTTCTTGGGCGCGTTCGTTTTCTATAAAATCCTGGAGCTGCCATTTAGTTAGTATATAGGTCCTAGAGTGTTCCGCCCATTTGCTTTAAGTCGGTTTCCAAACCGAACGCACTCCACCTAGCGCGTCCGCTGCTGCAAAGGATGTGTTGTCGGTATATGTATGCGTTATTCATTAATATCTCACCTTCCGAGTTTCTCAAGGGCTCTGTGGAAGTGTTTATTGGGACACAGCGTGTGTCTGTCCGTTAGTCAGGATGTTTCACAGGAGTAAAACCATAAAAGATTTGTTGAACATTGTCCCGGGGAAACGTCGCCTCGGAGCGTACAGGTTCCTTCCTATCTTCTTCTGCATCGGAGGAATCATGGAGTGGATCATGATCAACGTGAGGATAGGACGAGAGACTTTCTGTAAGTGTAAGCCATAGACTCGCTCAGCCAGTCTAACAAATTGAGTATCTGTTCAAAAGGGAAGTTAGCTAGTTTTCAATAAGTTAGGCTAGCCCCGTTAGCTGTCGTAAAGGACAAATAAAAGTCGCCAATGTGCTTGTCTTTCTACCGTCTAAATTTGGGTTAAGTACTAGCTACCGGCCTGGCAAACTACTTCAGATGCTGCGATCTTTTGTTGCAACACGATGTTTCCATGCTGTGTGTTTACCACGAGTTTACAGTGAGCGGACACACTGTAGGTACTGTAGGTGCATGTAGGTATGACAGTGAATAAAGATGTGATACTCGACGTGTACCAACGTCTTTGTCGACTTTCCAGACGCGTCTTCCAACTTCCCTGTCCTGCACCCTCTCATCAGAGAGTATGAGGCAATAGATACACTTGTTGGGTTTTTGCCAAAAGTATTCACTCACTCACCCACCTATCCAAATCATTGAATTCAGGTGTTTTAATCACTTTCGTGGCCATAGGTGTATAAAACCAAGCACCTAGTCATACAGACTGCTTCTACAAACATTTGTAAAGAAAAAAAAAAAGGGGGTCACTCTCAGGAGCTCAGTGAATTCCAGTATGGTACCATAATAGGATGTCACCTGTGCAACAAGTCCTGTTGTGAAATTTCCTCGCTGCTAAATATTCCACTGTTAACTGTTAGTGTTATTGTAACAAAGTGGAAACGATTGGGAAAAAGAGCAACTCAGCCATGAAGTGGTAGACCCCGTAAAATGGCAGAGCTCACTAACTTTCTGCAGTCTCAGTTGCTACAGACCTCCAAATTTCACATCAAGAACAGTGCGTAGAGAGCTTCATGGAATGGCTTTCCATGGCCCAGCAGCTGCATTCAAGCCTTACATCAACAAGCACAATGCAAAGAGTTGGATCCAGTGGTGCAAAACATGCCATCACTGGACTCTAGAGCAGTGGAGACATGTTGTCTTGAGTGACGAATCACGCTTCTCCATCTGGCAATCTGATGGACAAGTCTGGGTTTGGTGGTTGCCAGGAGAATGGTGCTTGTCTGACTGCATTGTGCCAAGTGTAAAGGTTGGTAGAGGGGGGATTATGGTGTGGGGTTGTTTTCAGGAGTTGGGCTCTGCTCCTTAGTTCCAGTGAAAGGAACTCTTAATGCTTCAGCACACCAAGACATTTCGAACAATTTCATGCTCCCAACTTGGTGGGAACAGTTTGAGGATGGCCCCTTTCTGTGTTGTGCACTGGGAAGGTCCATAAAGATGAGTGAGTTTGGTGTGGAAGAACTTGACTTGACAGAGTCCTGACCTCAATCCGATAGAACACCTTTGGGATGAATTGGACCAGAGACTGCGAGCCAGGCCTTCTCATCCAACATCACCGTGTGACCTCACCAATGCACTTCTGGAAAAATGGTCACAAATTCCCATAAATACACTCCTAAACCTTGTGGAAAGCCTTCCCAGAAGAGTTGAATCTGTTAAAGCAGCAAAATCAGTGTCACAATCTAAAGACAAACACACTTTCTTTTTTTTTTAATATATCACTAAGTTTGAGCATCAGTATTATGGGATATAGCATAGATTTAGTAGAAAAAATGCACCTGTTTAATGTCTTTGACTTAGAGTAACAGAAACACACATCTGCACTCTGGATGTTTTATCTGTTTTCTGATAATTCAGAGAAGAAAAATGTAAAAAGTGCTTTTTGAACAAACTTTAAAGGGTTTGTTCCCCATGTCGGCTAGATGGTGGGTCAACACAAATTATGGCATCTAGCCTACACTTTGATACCAGGCTCATCTTCTACCAGTGATTACATTAGGGCCAAAATCCATCCATTAGTCTATCCATTCATATTCTTCTGCTTATCCAATTAAAGGTTGCAACTGCAAGGCAAAAGGTGGGGCACGCCCTGGACAGGTCACCATTCTGTTGACCAGCTAACACACAGTTTGCATGCAGGTTCCCCATGTCTGCATTGGTTCTCTTCAGGTACTCCGGCTTCCTCCCTCAGTCCAAAGGCATGCACGGGGTTAAATTAATTGGTGATTCTGAATTGACCATAGGTGTGAATGGTTGTCTCTGTATAGCCCTGCAACTGTTTTGCAAGCTGCCTCTGCGACACCTGATCTTTAAGTAACAAATAACCGTCCATTAAATAAATTCAGTACTATATATGGCCGTTTGAAATGTAGGGAAAATATTTATAAGTGATGTGTTTTAAAAAACAAAAAAAACAAACAAATCAAGTACAAGTAGCTCGAGTTAATTACTTGAGTACAGTACTTAACTAGCAAATGTATTTTGAAGGAGTGTCTTGATGCATGATGAATAAACCCAGGAAATCCCAGGAAGTTTATTTTATTCACATGGATAGACTGAACATTAGAGACTGAAGAAGTCACTTGGATGAGCGAAATGAAACATTTCTCCCGCTGAAAACGCTGCATGTAACAGAATCAACATTATGGGTACTTTGAAGTCTTCAGGGAGTTATCATGCGGTGTCAGAATTGTTAGAAAAACAAAAATTCACATGAACACCCACTCAAGTTGAAAAAGCAGGTCAGAAACACCACTCAAAGACTGAGAAAATGTTGACGCACAAGTTGCTGAATTGTTGACACCAACAAAACATGGATGTTGACAGTAAACATCTGGGTGATTGTAAGGACGGTATGATTTACTGGTGTAAATTCCTGCACTGCAAACCTTTTTTTTTTTTTTTTTTTGGCTAACATTTAATTTGTAAGATTGTATTAGGTTTGTCCACAGAGAGTGACCTAGGTTAATTAGAAAAGTTATGTAGGAACTGTTTCCAGCTTATTTTGGACCATCTAGTGCACACATGAATGCAGGGACAGTCAACTGTCTCTGTCACGTTGCTAAAGCTGGAATGAGTGGGTCACTCAGAGACTGAAAAGAAAAAGGACCCTAGTGTGTTTTTGCTCTTACTAAACCCATTTCTCACTATTCCAGATGTGCTGTTAGGAGAACTAAAAGGGCTCAAATCCTCTTGTGTTTGGGGAGGGGGAAAAAAAAACCCTGCACATTTTATTCTGTAATCTTCAGAGGCCATTTGGGGACAAAAGAAGCGTTTTCCTCTACAGAGAACTGACTTCAATTCCTTGTGCCATTCCTCAGCTTGGCAGTCACTCTGTTATTATATTACATCTGTTGTAGCTGCAGAATCCCATGATACTGCCCAGATTGCTTAGAAATTCTGCAGGATAATAAAAACAGACATTTTGACTTGCAGTAGCAGGAAAAAAACACACACATGGGGGAATAGATTTTGCTGACGATGGTTGATTTCTATCCAGAACCCTGGAACTGCCTCACCTGAGTGGTATGCAGTCAGTATTAATAT
Organism: Australoheros facetus; assembly: GCA_030220045.1. Classification (NCBI taxonomy): domain Eukaryota; kingdom Metazoa; phylum Chordata; class Actinopteri; order Cichliformes; family Cichlidae; genus Australoheros; species Australoheros facetus. Next base: position 8,351 of record JASGAU010341044.1, read on the forward strand.
TATTTGGTTACACGTGTATTTTTTCCTTCTTGGTCACGTCAAAATATCTGCCGTGCATGCTTGCTCACTTTCACACTGACCGCTTCCAGGTACACCTACTGTTAAATAGTAGCACAAACCTGTGTATTTCTTACCATGTCACATAAACTAATAGATGGCACATTTTCAGTAAGATATTAGTGTCAAGAATCCAGAATGCTTTGTCTGCACAGCTTTTACTGGAGCCACATTTCAGTCGTTTGAATCTCTCTTCCTTCCAGATGATGTCTACAGAAGGAAACAATCAGAACGAGAGTACCAGCAGAAGATAGCAGATGGATTGATAGTTCTCAATGAGCCTGCAGCCAAGTGAATGATGGTGATTGGATTAAATGAGGACTTGACACGTCATCTGAAGACACCACGGGACACCCATGCAATTATGAACATTACTGAAGAATCAAGAGTGAAAAGCTGATGGAGAAATGACTTCCAACATGCAGGTTTTATTATTTATATAGTCTCCAGTTGAAGAAACATTTGCAGCACTGCAGTATAATGCAGCTGGTAGGAGAAATAGTTTCAGAAGGCTGGAAGTAATCACAACAAAGGCTTTGTTCAAAACCATACCAAGATCACATTGTTCATATATAAAAACATCACATAGCACCTGTCAGGAAAGCCATCTTTGCCATAAAGTAACTAAAATGACAAAATCTTATTTTTATTTTTGCAGAGATGTGCTATATACAGGCAGATATTGCTGTTAAACAACTAAATGCTGTTTCTTCTTGTTGATCAAATCTTGCTGTTGTAAAAGATGATTTCTATTATGAAAGTATTCAACTATACAGTATATTTACCTGTATAAAAATGTTGCTTGAGAGCTTTCTTTCTCATTATTTATTATTTTTCTGTGCACTACCTGTGCATCTTAACTTTACACAGAACTGACTAGAGCCCCAATATTATCGGCCAATATTAGCTATTTGCCAATATATCCATATTGATGAGTAATTTTCATTTATTGGCCAATAAACGAAAATATAAAAAGTAAAGAAAAGATGGGAGAAACACCCCTCAAGCATGTTACAACGCAATGATGTTGCATACATAGCTTGTCCGCCAAGGGCACAATGCAACTTCCCTGTTGGCAGCACATTTAGAACGTGATGAACACGACAACCAGCTGATCCAAGCAGCGTCGGGCAGAGTGTAAAGCCGCAACTTTGTTATATTACCTAATAAGACTGAATAACTACACTAAGTGTTAGGGAAAGCTGTTTGTTTTTCTATGCCTGAAAGAAAAAGAAATCGTCCAATATTTCAGATTTTTAAATCTCCATATATCAGTATAGGTCTTAAAAATCCTTTATTGGTCGGGCTCTAGAACCCTTGAAGTCTGCCTCACTTTCTCTCATATTTCACTTGTACCAGCCAACAGGGAGAGACTGCAGACAGATGAAGCTGTTAGGGTGCTGTGACAGCTTCAGGGGGTTCCCATCCAGTCTCACCTCATACATACTGGCCCTGATATAGTGGCTGGTGTTTCCTTTGCAGAATGTCTCATCTGTTATTGTTGAGATCTTGTTGTTCTGCAGGAGACCAATTCGAGAGCACAACGTTAGCTACAACTTTCAGACAGGAAAAAATTTCATTTCCTCGCCAAAACTCTTTTTTGTTTTTCTTTTCTAAATAAATTAGAGATGAACTTACATGCAAATGAACAACATGAAGAGACTCTGGAAGATGGGGCACAGCTGTCAGTTCATTGTTTCCGAGGTAAAGGTACGCCAGTCTTGTGAGTTTCTGCAACAACACGAGACCACTATTTAACACATAATGATAATTTCTGCAGTGTTTTAACACAAGATGATGCATTCACTTGCCAACTTACTTTAAAAGCATTTGCCTTTACACCCTGGGTTTTAAGCCTGTTGAAATTGGCATTAAAAGCTACTAGTTTAGGTGGCAGCATGGGAAGTTTGGTCAGTCTGTTTTCTGCAAGTGTGAGCTCCTCAAGATTGGGAAGTTTTGAGAAAGCTCCGTCTTCTATCTCAGCAATGAGATTTCCAGATAAGTCAATTCTTCTTAATGTAGCTGAAAATAAAAACAATGGAAGAAAAAGCGTAAGGATGGGATTCAATAAAAAGAAGAATACTTTAAAAATTATAAAAGCTTTTTTTTTTTTCCCTTTCTTACCTGTGTCTGCAAAGTCTTGGTTGCGTATTTTGGTGATTTTGTTGAAACGTGCATAGAGATACGCCGTTTCCTTTGGCAGCGTTGGGACGGCTGACATGTCAGGGGACACGTCCTCGCAGTAAACTGATCCACTCAGACAAACACACAGTAGACACGTCGGCAAAGCTGAAAGGATCACATATCTTTTCTTTATATGGTATTATTTATATGCCTCAATATAGAGAACATAGACTTTTTAAAACACTAAACAAAAGTAGGATCCACAATCGTAATAAAGCAAAATAAATGTGGAGGGCACGTAGGTACTCCACTTAACAACCGCAAACTTCCTTAAATATCAAACTTCCCTATTACCTAAAACTCAACGTGTGCGCATACACACACTCACTATATCAATCTGTCTCATTCCCAGACTGAAACTTTACCCCAATAAAATAATTTATATGCTCAGAGAAGAAGAAACTAAGAGAAAACTAGCAAAAGCCTTAGCATTCCATATACAAACCAAATTTAAGTAATATAAAAAAAAGCATATTTCTTGATGCAAGTTAATTTGTTCTTAATTTCTTTTTGATTAGGAGGGATTAGGAGGGTGTGTGGATTTTAAATGTCCTGTCAGTGTTTTAATTATAGTTCATGAAAAAAGGTCCAACTCTGTGGATACCTCAATGCATCTAGAACCTATCTTGACAAATATAAACTGAAGCATTAAATTTAAATTCCATCCTCAAAGCCTCTAATAAGCAAACTTCTATACCAAATGAAATTGTCAAAATCTGAGAATCCACATTTAAACAATTCTTTGATATGTTTTGATTAATTGTGTCTCTAAAATTCTGTAAATTTTGCCTATTCATTTATTGCCTGCTCAAATTAATGTAAATAATGATTTCTTTAAGTTGCATCTACCTAAAAAAACAAACATATTTGTTCTCATCTATTTCATCATTAACAGTTTCTACATCCATTTCCCTCTATGACACCAGCAGATTGTTTTTTAAAGGATACATTTGTTTATTGTGTAAGTCAGCTAACTCAGCAATGTGACTGTGGCGCTTAAAATGCACTACACCTAGTTTAGCTGAGGACACTTGATCGGCCCCATTATTACATAACCTGAGCTTTAGCTGCATCCACAAAAATGTGGAAGAATACCCCAGCAAGCGTTGCATAATCAGCTTTTAAACAGTTGTGGAAAACCATTTATTTGTTCTATTAAGCCTTACCTTCTGCTTTTGGAGTTACTGCATTATCTGTGTCTCGAAGGACGCCATAGTCAGACATGCTTTCTGTAGCTTTCTACAAAAAGAAGAAATCCTCTCAGTCACCTCGGACTTATGCATATCTTTCATTAAGATCATTTTGNCCCCAAAGTTTTCTTACTGCCGGTTTTCTTGCTTCCATGTATTCATTGTTTGCTACAGAAGACATTATCCATGGGATCATTACCGACGTGAAAATTAAAATCCTTAATTGTATCATTGTTCCTCAGTGGCTGGTGAGAGAAGAAAGAGCTGTCTGCTAGGCTGAGATCTGGGGTACATCTGAGAAGGAAAATTTTCCATCCACTTTTATTAAGCTGCCAGCATACTGCTGAGTAAGAAAAGGAAACTAATTTTAACTCAATACACGCTGTGTTTGTGTCACAGTTAACGGTCTGGGTGAATCTTTAAGAGTGGAACACTTTATTTTTGAACAACAGACAAGCTTTAAAAGCTTGATGGTGGTGAAAGTAATGATGAAAACAATCGATTATGGGCAAATCATCAAGAAAACCCAGTGCATGCTGCAGTTAAATTCTACCAGCATTACTGCTGCTAATGGGGGGAACAACTTAGTACTGTTTGAAAGTATTTAATTTGAAAAAACTGATTGATTTACCAGCAGTAAAGTAGAGAGAGGAAACTACTTTGAGTATCTTAATTTTTTTTTCAGCCAGTTACTCACAGGAGTTGATGTAGCCCGTCTCAAGAACAGAATGGGCTGGTTTTTGAGGTTAAAGTCCCATGCCTGTCCGCTAAAAAATGTGTCCCGGTCAGTTGATTTTTTTTAAATTACAACATCAACAGGTACAACATTTCACTTTTATGTAGTTTAATAGTTAATGTTGTTCCCTCTTTTGCTTACTTTGAAAAGGTCAGATTCTCCAAGTTGTCCTTAGGTCCGAATTAAAGCATATAGCTGATCGTCCCTTTGGAGTCCTAAGACCAGAAACAGCCTGGTTCTTCACATCAGAACCTCACTAACACTTTTAAAATCTTTTTCAAAACATTTTTTTTAAATGCGACTAAGTTTTCATATTACTTATTACTTATGTTGCTTTACTTATTTTAATGTAAAAGGAACACATTACCGTCATCGCAGTGCATTTTAGTAAACCCAACATCACAGTCACTAGGAAAAAACTCACTATGCAGTTATCTTCAATTATCTGCCTAATGGTTCGATAGAAAAGCATCATTAAATTTGCCTTTTTATAAGTGCACTCCTGCAACACAGTCTGACCTCAGTTCTTACTGGAGATAGGACAGAAATTGTTTTATATGACTTAAGAGGGGTGGAGATATACACATTGCTTTGAGCTTAGTGGTTTTCAATTCTTCTTGGGCATTGGCTGCTTTAGCAATCGTTTTCAGTCCAATCCTTGTATCTGACCATTCTCAGAGTAATGTTTTTTGTTTGTTTGTTGAACCACTCAACACTGACCTATGAATCATTCTAAAATAAAAACTTAAGGGATGGACCAATGTTGTGTCTACATATAAAAGACAACTTAGTAAAGAACTAATTTAATTTTAAAATGTATCTTTGTGCGCTTTGTTACAAACAGCCTTTTGCAAAAAACACATTTGTTGACATTTTTTTTTACTTTAATCTACAAAACATGCCACAGACAACAGAGTTTGACAGGTATAAAATGGTATTTTTGCACCAACAAGGTGATTCCCAAAGAAGTATTAGCCAAAAAAAAAAAAACTCTCTACAGCAGATCTGAAAATCATGTCCTTAAAAAAAAGAGACAAAAATCAAGCAAAGACCTGACACAGGACCTGAAAGATGCATCTGGCCCTTCATTTGACCCATCTACTATTTGCCAAGGCATCATGAGAAATGGCCTAAGTGGCAGGGTGGCTGTCAATTAGCCATCCTTAAAGAATGAAAACAGGGAGGGATATGCTAAATTAACACACGGAAGGCTCTGTCATGGTTTGGGGCTGCATTTCAGTCAGCTATGTTAATATTAATTGAATTATGAGCACAGAAAAGTACCGTCAGATTTTGATCCATGCAATACCATCTGGAAAATGATTGGCAACAGGTTCACTTTTCAGCATGACAGTGATCCAAAACACACTGATAATGCAGTAAAAGCGTACCTGGATAGAAAAAAAACACACACAGTGGAACACCATCAGTCATGGATTGACTTCCCCGGAGCCCAGACCTCACCATTACTGAAGCAGTGCGGGATCATCTTAACAGAGAATGGAACAAAAGACAGCCAAAATCCAAAGAAGTGCTTTGAATGCCCTTAAAGAACTCTGAAGAACTATTCCTGAAGACTACTAAAAGAAGTTACAAGAAAGTTTGCCTAAGAGACTTCAGGCTGTGCTGAAGAATAAACATGATCATTAAAAAAATATTGACGTTCAAGTTTGTTAGAATTGCACAAACTCTGTTTTTGCTTTATAAACTGTATTTCCATGTAAGTTTGCACATGTTTCAGTAAACTACTGCACCTTTCCCATTTTACTAGCAACATATAAAGAAATGCTTCAGACTTTAACACAGTGCTGCATATACT
>JASGAU010341045.1:0-24213 GCA_030220045.1 Australoheros facetus
CTCCTGTTTCCACCAAAACTGTCCGTCGGGAGCTCCACAGGGTCAAAAACCTGGTCTAAAACCAGGTGTTTCAGTTTCATTGTCCAACCCCTGTACATTCTAATACTAAATAGAGAGCGTAATCAACAATGTGTGTCTCAAGGCTAAATTATCTATGGACTATTACCCAGTACAGTCTTTAGCTACAGGAAGAATCACAAAAACTGGTGAAACTGCATTTTATCACAATTTCAGCAAAGCTTTCTAGAGTTGGTGTCTGGTTGTTAGATGTCTTTTTTTTTGGAATATCACAATGAATTTGCATTAAAATACTTTTCTTATTTTTTTCCATTTTCAAGCTCTAATTTCTTTAAGACCATTCATCTGATTTGAGTAGTTTCATGGTACAGAGTTCACCTCATATGTGGGAACCTGTGTAATAAATTTCAACCACATATGTTTTGACATTTTTCTTTCTATAGACCTTCAAATATGGCAGTGCGGGTCACACTATCAGATTTTCAGGCTTTTAATGTTATGAATTTTAGGCTGACCTTTTAGCTGCACTTTTGAAATTCCATATTCCTGAAGTCAAAGCTGCAGATATTGGCCTAAAACAATTTGAATAACGCAGCTTAAGTAGTTCTCTAGATATATAGCCATATGAAAATGGCTCCACAGAAAACGCTGCTCAGAAACAGCTTGAAAATGCCCCTAACATCATCACACAAATATTTTTATGTGCAAACTAATAACAGTAGAACGCTAAAAATTGGCAGCTTTCCTACTAAGAAGTCTATCATCACCCTGGAATTTTTTTCAGGGAAATGAGAGATGGTCAGGCTGGGAATTTTTCTTAAACTTAGTCAACTGATACGGAATGACCCTGTAGCCTTTGTGACTGGACCAGACAAATCACTCTGGCATTACGTTGCAGCACATCCTCAGATAAAACCTATCGAGGCTTGATTTCCTGCTCTCCTCACCATGTCCTCTTTCTGCTTGCGTCGTTGGTCCACTCTCTGCTGCTCCTCCAGGGCGAGTTTCTCCAGCTGCCTCCGCTGGTTCTTCAGCATCTCCTCATGGAAGGAGCTCGACGGAGGCTTGTTGTGCTCACTCAGGAAACCCTGAATATGATCTGCTAGCTGATAAATCATCACCTAAGTTCACAGATAAGTTAAGTCAATGAAAGTCTGTGTACATTTGTGACTGCGTGTGTGTGCGTGTCTGTGTAGCCTCACCTCCCCACATTGTTCTGCCGCCAGCTTGTTGAGTTGAGCCTGGAGATTTTTGAGGTTTTCGTTTGACAGGCCTTTGGCATTCTTCAGCTCCAGTTCTGGGGGCCTGTTGGTACCCAATAATGTCATGTTAGACAGACCTAATTATTAAAAACTCAACAATGTTGCATTTTCATTTATTACATCCCTGGTTGCCAGTGGCAGCCTTGAATATCAGTGTTAGGGTCTTGTCTCAGACGCCAACTTGGCCTTGCAAAACTATTCATGTGAAAAGAACAACTAATCCCTTTTTCATTACTCTTAATTGTTTTGCTATTATTATTATTTGTATGTATAGGAATTATAAGACCCTCCAAAGTAGGTCTTGAAAATGAAAACTATGCAACAAAATTATTTTCTTAGTTATAATTAGAGCAGCATTTGGAAACTCCAGAATTTGGATTAGACCATCTAATGGTTAGACCATAGTTGAATGAAAACAGGATTTTCTATGAATATGATGCCTATGAAGTTCATGTTAAAAAGTATTCTACATGTTTTATTTTGCATTATTGTGAAATACAACAACGTAGCATTCAGAAATTGGCACTAGTTGTCTTTTGCTGTGTGAAGCTTTTTATTAGTGGGTGCTCAAATATGGGGCTTTCCAGGACTGCTTTAATTTTTTTTTTTCTCCTCCAGATATTTTTGATGCATCTGTCTCAAATTACAGATCCTGATTCACTTTTATGGTAAGACAGAATTTTATCTATCCACAGTATTTAAGCTATTCATTTTCAAACATCGCCTCAGACTTCAAAGCGTGAAAAAGCATGCTGGAAGCAGGACAATGGACCATTTAAAAAAAATAAAATAAAATACAGTGCGGATATTATTTAATCTCCTGCTGAATTTGTAAGTTTGCTCGCTTACAAATAATTGAACAGCCTCAAATTTTTATGGTAGTTTCATTTTAATGGTGAGAGACAGGATTTTGGCCCACTCCTCTTTACAGAAACTCTCTAACTCTCTATGGAAGCCAGAATTCTGGCTGGGTTGTAGGGGATCAAATACTTATTTCACTCAGCGACATGCAAATCCATTTATAGTTTTTATCTAAGGTGTTTTTCCTGGATTCTTGTTTGATATTCTGTCTCTCTCAATTAAAATGAAACCACCATAAAAATTTGAGGCTGTTCAATTATTTGTAAGCGAGCAAACTTACAAATTCAACAGGAGATCAAATAATTATCCCCCCCCCCTCACTGTGCATATCCTGGAAATTTAAACACTAGAGAGAAAGCATCAGTTCTTGTCGTTGGCGTTCAGTAACTTGTTATAACAGATGGTCCCTGAGTGTATGGACACTTTGCAGTGTAGAGACAATGACAGAGATTCGTTAGAGAAAAGGAGCCAGTACTCACACGTCCGGATACGTGAGTGGACATGTGACATGCAGGTCTACTGTCACATAACACTCCTGTCCATTGTTCAGCCCATTGGGTCGCAAGCAGAGGTACACCTCTGGTGGCCTTTTAACCTAAAAACCAAATCAAAGGAGTCTCGGTGAGTTGCACGATCACTGCAGTTTAGTCAACTTAACACTAGTACACGTAAACCCTTAGCAGCTAAGAGTTAAAGGTAGCCCTACCTTCCACGGGTCCTTGCTCCGCAGATCCTTGAAATCATCTTCAAAAATAGACGCTAGGGCTTCTAGTTCAAGTTCCTGCTGCACCGCGTAGTCGTCTGTCCCATCTGCTGAAGTGCGCTGACTGCTCATTCTTCTTGCCTCAACTACATGGCAGTTTCCCCGTCCGCGCACTCACAGCCGTCAAACAGGAGGAGGAAGCGGATCCGCTCAGCACGCAGCTTCAGCGCTGCTCTCACCGCCGCCCTCAGCTCTTCTGATTTCGTAAGCTCAAATCTCAGCAGCTACACGGCTCACTGTCATTAAGTACCGTCACATAGTATCCGCCAACTTACCACACAGTCGACAGACGACCATAACAACGCTGCATCTGGCGCATGGCTGTTGTAAGCTGCGTGTCGCCTGTGAAACGTCATCACGTTGCTTTCTCGAACAAGGCCTCTAGGGGGCAGTAATCATCATTATTATTTCTGCCACAGTAGAGTTGGTTGACATCAAATTCTTATTATTTTTATATATATATGTAGTTTATTGTACGACTTATCAGTTTAAGCTACAGTCATAGGTTAAAAGAGTACACTATAGTTCAATTCTAAGGTTTTATAAGGACATAATAAAAATTATCTGGTCCTCAGTAGGTCTTAAAATGAGGCGAATGCAGCCTCAAACGAACAACAGTGAATGCTATGTTACATTGTGTCATGTTGAACCCCTGCCCATCTTTACTCCTGAGAACCTCTGCCTCTAACATGCTCTTTTTACACCCAGTCATGTTACTGACCTGTGAATTTGCAAATCATTGCATTCTGTTTTTGTTTTTTATTTACAATTATTTACAAGTTTCCCAGCTTTTGGGGATTTGGGGTTGTAAATAAATTTTAATAATCTCAGGTTCAGCACATTATATATTGCCCTGGTGCTACTTGAAATTAATTAAGGATTTACTTAATGTGTGCCTCACTTAGTTTTTCTTTACATTTTACATGCTGCTCTAATTTCTCTGAAAAAGAAGTTGTAGTTATTTGTGGAGGATGCGTGTTCTCCGTGGGTTCTCTCCAGGTACCCTGGCTTCTTCCCACATCACAAAGACACGCACATTAGGTTAATTGCTGATCCTGAACTGGGTGTGGGTGTGATGAACAGATGTACCAATTCTACCAAAATTTCCCCTCTCCTCCCAAAAATATTTCTGAGGTATTCTTTATTTCCTTTTTTTATAATCTGCAAAGCCTCACAGTTTGTATGCTGCTTGCCACATTTGCTTGGTAGAATAGACTGACCATAAACCACACCTCTTATTTTCATGTATCTAAACAATATAAATCCAGTCTGCTATTAAAAGTCCTCTTTGTCATGCATCCAGCTCCTATCTGTGGACATACAGCTATAAATAGGAGGCGCTTGTGTCTGGTGGAACAGAGGAATGCTCTCACATTCCCTTAGCTATAATATACCACACATATTTCTCTTTTTATTCTTCTTTACATTTACTGATTTTATTTTATCATTACAAATAAATGAATGCTATTTCCTGAGATATGTGATTTAGGATTATACCATAGCAAGCATTATGCCAAATTTTTGGATCATTCATGCAAAGATGATAGTATTACATCATAAGGTTGGGTATACATAAATAAAAATGTACTGTAAGCTGTGAGTGGCACAAATATGGAATTCCTCATTGCAGAAACCTCAGTGGCAGCTCATTAATGACTCTGTTACTCACCATGACCCTATAAGGAGACAGCTGAGCCAATCGTGATGGAGCGCTGACACAAATGAGCCACTCAGACACCAAGATCAGATAGAGCCCCGCTGGCAATACCATCAGCTGTTCCACACATGGGCTCAGGGCACATACCGGCAGAGTGGTTCACAGACTTGTACAATGTTTTCATCTCTTTTGTAAGACACCAGTCATGCTGTCTTGATTGGATAACCTCTAGACGGTTACAAGATCAGCAAAAACCATAAAGGATGTGACATAATACCATTTTCCTTTCATAAATGGTATTAATGTTTGTATTGTTTAATGACATCAGAAAATACTTTTAGTAATAATGTAGAAAAATGCTAAATTTTGTAAAAAGCCCCTGGGATTCCCTTTTAATTTTTTTTTTCAAAGACCTACAAACAACAACTCACTTCTAAACTTTTTTCAGTTGTTCACAACAGTCATCTCTAGGTGCTCAATATTTTAGGGCAATGACCCGCACAGTGGCGACAATCCACACAATCGGAAAGCAAGACTAACTCAACTAACATTTAAATCGTGAGTCAGTGAGATCTGGCTGTAGAGAAGTCTCTTCCATGTATATAAAACACACTTTTCCAGGGGCATGAGGATTTTTGCTGGCAGCTCTTATTTGGACTTGTGTGAACCCTCAGCCCCGCCCCTGGTCCTTTGACCCAGCATGGGTCTTATTTAAGGAGATCTTCTCACTGTGACCCTTCATCCCAGTGGAAGCATCAGTGTTCCAGTGCACTTTGGTGAGTATATTTCAAAGCGTGTCTTTTTGAATCACTGAAGCGATAATTGTTTGTGCGATTACCTTCTCTTTACCGTCAGGAAAGTTACGACTTGTTGTTGTCAATGAATGATTTTCATATGACTAGATTTTTATGAATAGATTATGTCACTTTTTCAGAAGTTGTAATTGCTGACTAATTGTTATTTGTTCCTGCTGCTTTTAATGCCTTGAATTCCATGTGATGCTACAAATGGGATGATATGGTTTCCTGTGATCAATATACTTTGTAGTGCGGAAAGTTTCTTGGGAAAGAGATAACACTCAAACAAGCCCTGCTGGAGTATTACTTGGAAAGTGCACAGACTCTGAGAAGATGTTGTTTAAATTTAAAAGCGACTCAAAGAGTGACTTTAGAGGCAGCTGGGGCACAGAGGCAAGCAGTAAAACCAAAGTGTCACTGTGCACGGACAGATGGGTGCTGGCCTGACACTTCTCTCTGACCTGAAATAGCAGGAGATCAATGTGTCATTTGTTTCACCCTGTTAACTACAGTGGGGGTGCTGAGCTTAAAATAGATCACGGGTCTCCCTGCTGTGGCCCTTTTTGGTGATACTTCAGCAACTCTTAGGAACAATCGTGGCTGTGGTGATATGGTATCAGGAGTTTATAACAAGGATAGGACAAAAATAGCATCCATCCTCATCTAATTAGCTCTATAGCACCCACTGAATTGGGTTGTGTTAGTATTTGCAAGTGATAATACCATAAGAACAGTCCTCAGATAGTGTTGGCTGCTCTTCAAAGCACTGTTAAACCACAGCTTATACATATATAATAATAATCATATGAGCGACTGACTCTATCTCTAAATGTCTCATTTCATCAGCGGCTCCAGTGATAAAGTTGGTCATTGTTCAACAATAACAAGCCTTCACTTTATACATTATGTGATGGATAATTTAGGCAGCTGCTCCTAACACCCAGCCTAAACCTTCTTAACAAATTTTAGATCACCCCAGTAAAGCCTCATCATGTGTGACGACGATGAGACTACCGCCCTTGTGTGCGACAATGGCTCTGGCTTGGTCAAGGCTGGATTTGCTGGAGATGACGCTCCCCGTGCTGTCTTCCCTTCCATAGTTGGAAGGCCCCGCCACCAGGTATGCGCAAAGGAAAATGTCTCTTAGTGCAATCTTAAAAATATTATTGAGAAAGTATAAAAAAGTAGCAGTATTTTCGTGTGTCCTATTCTCCCTCTCTTGTCTCTTTCTTCAGGGTGTGATGGTGGGTATGGGGCAGAAAGACAGCTATGTAGGCGATGAGGCCCAAAGCAAGAGGGGTATTCTGACCCTGAAGTACCCCATTGAGCATGGCATCATCACCAACTGGGATGATATGGAGAAGGTTTGTGAAGACAGAAAGACTCATTTGCAACTTTCATGGCACAGAATCCTTCTTATCTTTGAGAATTTATAGCCTGGCTTCCCACCACTGGAAAAGCTTGCTCAACCTTACATTTGGTGCTTCATTCAGAAGATTTGGTTGCTGCTTATTCATTTCAGACCTCCTTTTTTTTTTCCTTTGTCAGATCTGGCACCACACCTTTTACAATGAGCTGCGTGTGGCTCCTGAGGAACACCCTACCCTGCTCACTGAGGCCCCCCTGAACCCCAAAGCCAACAGGGAGAAGATGACACAGGTATTTACAGCCATTAATCAATTAAATCCTGTTTATACTTGAGTTGTTTGGGTTTTTTTTCCCCTCATTCTGCTTGCTTTTTCTTGCAGATTATGTTCGAGACCTTCAACGTTCCTGCCATGTATGTGGCCATCCAGGCTGTGCTGTCTCTGTATGCCTCTGGCCGTACCACTGGTCAGTAAACTTGAATAATTTTTTTCATGTTTGTGATCAGTTATGCAATAATGTAAAATACAGATCAAGTACTTATGCAAGGGAGAATATTTGCATCATTTTGACACCTATTGTGACTGATGTCTGTCTCCTCAAGTGGAGGTATTAATCCCATTTGAGCAGCGTATGCTCTGAGCCTTGTGAACATTTTTAATGATGTGTGACATAGCTAAGCTGATATTTAACTGCTTCACCTTCACAAGCGCGCACACTCGTCTAACTGTCGCTCTTATTTGCTTGCTAAAGGTATTGTGCTTGACTCTGGCGATGGCGTAACCCACAATGTCCCCATCTATGAGGGTTATGCTCTCCCACATGCTATCATGCGTCTTGATTTGGCCGGTCGGGACCTAACTGACTACCTGATGAAGATCCTGACAGAGCGTGGCTACTCCTTTGTCACAACTGGTAGGACTATGCCATCTTGATTAATTAATTTGTGTATCACAAATGGGTATGTGTTTTTCCTAAATGGCTGAACTTTCTCTTCCCTAGCTGAGCGTGAGATTGTGCGTGACATCAAGGAGAAGCTTTGCTACGTGGCACTTGACTTTGAAAATGAGATGGCCACTGCTGCCTCCTCTTCCTCCCTGGAAAAAAGCTATGAGCTTCCCGATGGTCAGGTCATCACTATTGGTAATGAGCGTTTCCGTTGCCCAGAGACCCTCTTCCAGCCTTCTTTCATCGGTGAGTTCAGCACGTATGCTTCAATCACTGTGTTTCTTTCTGTGTTACAAAACTAATATTAGATTTTGCTTGTTTCCTACCAGGTATGGAGTCTGCTGGTATCCACGAGACTGCCTACAACAGCATTATGAAATGTGACATTGACATCCGTAAGGACCTGTATGCCAATAATGTGCTTTCTGGTGGTACCACCATGTACCCTGGTATCGCTGACCGTATGCAGAAGGAAATCACAGCCCTGGCCCCAAGCACCATGAAGATCAAGGTGAAAGAACTGCAAAGGTTTTAAGTAATCACATTTATGGAGTAAGTAAATTAACACATAATAAACTTAAATGGTGTTTAACACTTCCCTAGATCATTGCTCCACCTGAGAGGAAGTACTCCGTCTGGATCGGTGGCTCCATCCTGGCTTCCCTCTCTACTTTCCAGCAGATGTGGATCAGCAAGCAGGAGTACGATGAGGCTGGCCCTTCCATTGTCCACAGGAAATGCTTCTAAACCCACCTCGTTTCATCCATGCATTTGTACGCTGCTGTCTCCTGTATGTATGAGTGTATGTTCTATTGTAATAAAGACAAGCCTTTGTGAGAGAATTTCCTCTACTGTTGTTGTGTGACTGACAGAAAACAAATATGGACCATTTAAGAAGTAGCTGGGAAAATTAACAGGGCCTGCTCCAAAGGGAAGTCATTTTGTGGAATAAAATATTTGTTTAAAAAAAAAATCTTACAGTTTTTTTGGTGGTCTCATTAAACATGCTGGTTATTTGAAATTTCTTACATACATCATAGACACACTATAAAAGAGGTCCTGTGTATGGATGCACGCAAGAAGCAGAATTTTCCTTTTCAAATGTGTGACAAATTTAATTCACACAGTCTACCGGTTGATACAAAGCGTCTCCTTTGGTATTCTTCTGCCTCAGCAGAAACTGCACCGCCCAGTACGGCTGCACTGGATGTTAGAACAAACAAAAGCAGGAACGTTATTCGAAAGGATTCCAGCCAATCACAGCGCAGAGAGCAGGGAGCGCTGCTGTTTGAATGTATTGCGGAAACAGTTTGGCAACCAAAGTGAGGAGCGAACCTTATCACAATGCAGTTAGCCAGCTAACGAGTTAAATTAGTGTAATTCATAGAGTTTTTCTGGTTTACGCGAGTTAGACCGGTTTAGACTGCGTAGCACGGAGATGCAGCTTCGCATTTTTCGAGTAGGACTAAGTTAATGTGCTAACCTAGCTGGCTAACTGCATTGCAACGGATGCACGAAGCTAGCCATTATATAATTGCTCCATAATGTAATTTTAGTCTAGTCGTATTTTCGTTGGAACTGCGTACGATTGTTCTTCATACAGCTGGTAAACAGGTGTGTCGCTACAGACTCTTATGGGCACTAAATATTCACACTGAGGACGATTTAGTATGCAGAATTTTGGGAATATGATAAGTCAAAGAGGCTGTGGTCAGGGCTGAACTGTTAGAGTTTACTGCGGTCCCGACAGAAGAGAGTGAGCAATTTATTGACCATTGTAATTAAAGAACAAAAAATTCGAGGTACGTTTGCAAAAATGAAAGTCATGGAGAAAAATGTGATGCGTTTAGTGGCTGTGCAGCACCTCCGCTCAGCTTACGGGATAAAGACAAAGAACTGGAACAAAAACAAAGCGGCCAGCTGCAAGTCAACAGCCCACAACACGGTAAGATTGAAGAAACCATAATCGTTAACACCTCTCATTTGTATTTCATTTGCAGTGATTCTGAAACATAGGACTAAATAATCTATCGTTAGACCACAAATCAATAAGTTCACTTGCGTTGTAGTGGTTAGACTTGAATCAGATTAGCATACTAATGAAAGCTGACGAGACCCATTTGTTCACAGACTGCTGTTACTCATGTCAGTCACTGAGGATGCTTTGTTTAGGTGTTGTCCTGAATGTTCAAACCATAGATGTCATTACAAGCAACATAAAGCAAAATGCACAAGACCCAAAATCCAGTGTTTTATCGTAGATATTTATAGCTTATTGTTTGTGGGTTTAAAAAAAAAAATTGCAATAGAAACTTTGACGCTGTGACGGCACAAATGATTTCATGTGAGACGCTAAAATCAATGGCAGTTGATGTGGAAATGAATACCAAAGGTCCTGTTTTTGCGTCTGATCTTTATGCATAAATGGTTACAAGAGTCACAAGATTTGTTGCAACAGACTCTGACTTTTCAAATGAAGGTTGAACTTCTGCATTTGACAGAATAATCCCTCTTGTGTGTAGAGAATTTAACAGCCCAACCTTTAACCCAGAAGGCTGCTCCACTGAAAAATGCTGGTCAGTTTTAAACCAACAAAGTGGCTCTTGTGGCTTTTCTCATTTGCCTCTTAAGCTTAGGAATGCTTGGCATCCAGCAAGTCACCTGGTCAGACAAAATAGCAATTTTGGTAGTGGATTGGATCTTCTTAAAGAGAACTTGTGACATGTGAAAACACAAAAACTGTAAAACTACAATGTTGCTATGGATGAAGGCATGAGTGGCTTGGTGCAGCTTATAGCTAGTGTTATTACAGCAGTGTAGGTGTTTGTTTCTCCCCATGTTGTCAGTCCCTGTTGTTTAAATGCTAACATTGAGAAAATTTAATGTTTTAATTTTTATTGTTTCCCCAGACAAAGGTTTTTGGTGTGCCCCTGGAGAATTTGCCATGTTACAATATGGAATGTGGGAGTGTGCCAAGGTAGGTAGCCATGTATTTATTTTACTTAAACTCCCAGTTGGCAAGTTGTTTGTGCATTTTATACTAAGGATTTTTCACTGCCCTTTTAGGTTTCTGGTTGACGCATGCATGAGTCTGCTAGCACATGTTGACACAGAGGGCCTGTTCCGAAAATCAGGCTCTGTTGTTCGACTGAAAGCACTCAGGGTGAGTGATGGCTGAACTGACCTTGCTTTCACTAAGGGATCTTGACACTGGGAACGGTCTAACACAACAGAGCCGTGTTTTGTCTGTCCAGGCAAAATTGGATGCGGGTGAGGAGTGCCTATCCTCTGCTCTTGCCTGTGATGTGGCGGGTCTGGTGAAGCAGTTCTTCCGGGAGCTACCGGAGCCTGTGCTACCCATAGAACTGCAGGAAGCCTTCCTCAAGGCCCAGCAGCTCCCAAATGAGGATGAGAGGACCTCTGCCACCATACTGCTGTCTTGTGTTTTGCCAGACAGAAACTTGTGTGTGCTGCGCCATTTTTTGGACTTTCTTTACAATGTGTCTAAAAGGTAGTTTGATCACCTGTACTTTGATTACCACTATATACAGTTTTTTTTTAATTTGTGCTATTTATCCAATAATACTTCAGTATTTACACGCTATTTTACTCTTACTACTTCATCACAGGAGTGCAGAGAATAAGATGGATAGCAGTAACTTGTCTGTAATCCTGGCCCCCAACCTCCTTCACTCTGGAGATGGTACAGAGAAGATAAACACCAACACTGAGAAACGCCTTAAACTGCAGGCTGCCATAGTCCAGTGCTTCATAGAAAACGCTCAAAGCTTTGGTATGACTTGAGGCATTGAGCTTAAGTTAATTTCTTCTCTCTGTCAGGCTACGCTCTTGTGTTGTAGCACTAAAGGTTTGAATGTGTGTCTTTAAAGGTGTGTTGCCAAGGTTTCTTCAAGAGAAAGTTCCTAGCATGATGGGCTGTGAGGCAGGGCATCTGTCTCCTGTTCATGATGAACTAGAAGAGCCGGCTGTAAACTCAGGAATGAAGAGGAAAAGCAGGCGCAGCTTGGGCGGTAAGGCGACATCAGATTTCCAGTAATTCTTTGCTTATAGGTACAATACATAAATATTTGAACCACATTTTAAATTTCAGTTCAGCTGGCATAACAACACAGATCAAGTAACATAAGACAAACAACATATCAGTGAAATTATACATTGTATTGCAGTGACCATTATTCAGTAATGTTATTTTTAAACCGCTGTAGTCAGTATATGTTTATTTGGCCTGTATTTCAGATGTGGTCAATGGTGCACTGAATAAGATAAAAACTAGTAGAACACCCACAAATACCTCCAGGACAGACAGTCTTGGTATGTACCGTGATCAGATGGGATAATGTTGCCTGTCATGTAGCATGATGAAACTGCAGTAATCCATCTGCTATACAAAACAAACGACAAGCTAAATTTTCCTAAAAAAACTTTCTTGAAACAGAAAATGTTTCATTTCATGTTTTAGTTTTCTTTTGCACTTGGATTAAAGCACTTTGCATCTGCCTTGATAATGAATGAATAATGTGTAGCAACGCAAAGGCTTGCTTTATTGGCTTTTTACTCTTCTGCCTGTCATTTGCATCAATAATCTTTCACAAGCTTCCGCCAATGTCTCCTAATATTTTTGAGTGCTTTGGTTCAAAATACTCTTTGGCATGTTTTCAAATGGAAAAGAATAAATCCTGCATGTGTGAAGACATTAATTATTCTGTGATTTTTGCCAGTCTTTACCTCTGCAACTCCTGTGATTTCAACACCAGCCTCCAAGCGAAAACTTCCTCTGGAGTCTGGCAGCTCTTTTGGGTTTTCAAACAAGAAACGTAGATCAGTCAAAAAGAACCATGGGATAGAATTGCTTCCTAATATTTTATTCACCGGGCCCTCTACACCTGGATCAGGTATTAATGAATGTTTAATTGATGGGCGTGAGCTGCTGTGCCATCTCTCAAACTTGTGGCTTAATTCAAGCTTAATTTTCCTCTTCAAATATTGTAGTTTGCAGTACTACGGGGGTGTTGGATTCTTCCCAAAATACCATGCCATCAGCAGGGAGGTCTAGAAGGCAATCAGCCACTTCTGCAAGGAAGAAGATCCGACGATTTAGCGGCAGACACCTTGTCAGCAGGTACAAACATTCTTTGGTTTTCCGGTGATCATTCAAAATTCACACTTTTGGTTTTTGCCTGTTAAAGCAAAGGAGCGTGGACTAGCCCAACTTTTTAACAGTGTGAAGCCTGATCTTTTGGCTGCTAGGGATTACATGCACATACTCTGGCCTCATGTTTAATAAGAGAATCTGTTATTGTTGCAATATATGTACAACAGAAAATAAATAAAAGTATAGTATGATAGAAACGCTGCTGTGCAGAAATTAAACTCTAAAGAGTAGGGAACTGACACCTGTAATTCAGTGAATTTAAAAAAGTGATGCCATGAAATGTCATAGTGATACATTTCTCACTTTTTCTCGCATAATTGTTTTATTTATTGTCGTTCTCAGAGTGGAGTCTGGACGGGCTGGCTGCTTTTCTCCTAAAGTAGCCAAAAAAGAAGCTCCGCACAAGTCTCTGCGTTTGCGTTTTAGCCTCGGGGGGAAGAGCAGCAAAGACGCTGTAAGTGTGGTGGCGTGATGGAAATCAACCACTTCTCTGGTTTTCCAGTGAACACTGAAAGATTAATCGAGTGCGTTCATGGATAATCTGCAGTTGATGCATTTGCACATGAGCAGTAATGTTGGCGTAAATTAGTGCACAGTAGCACTTTATTTGTTGTTTTAATTAACTCTAAAACAAGTAATGCATGCAGGATTTTAAAGGTAACCTTGATTGTTTAGGGTTTTTTTTTTGTTTTGAGAATTATTGAATAAAATGTTTATATATGCATTTTACCAAACCGTAGAATACATTTTGCTGTGCTTGGATTTCAGTGATTTCATCATACTAAGTCAGGTGAAAGAATGTTAACATACAGTTGAGGAGATACATAAAATATATTGTAACCAGTTTTAATACATTGCATGGGCTTTATTTTCTAACGCTCTATAGTAATTTGTATATTCTGGAGTTAATAAAAAACTTAAATCAAATAGATTGTTTCTTCTGAGTGATTTTTATCATTCTCTGAAGTACTAACCACAAAAGTCATTGAATTAACATTTTAATGTTCCTTTTGGGGTATTTTCTGTGGGGTCCTTTTTTTTAACAAAATACTACTCTGAAACTTAATGCCTCTTCTTTCATCTTTCATTTCTCATTTCATGCTGGTGATGAAGGCATCAGAGTCCATTGGCTTGCGACTTGCCACACAGGAGAGTGCCACCAGTTCCCGCTTCACCAAAGAGACGGAGTTTATTCCATCGGCTCAGCCTGGAAAAACTGAGTGCAAGAGTAAGTACCAAATAACTGACCTTTACACTTGATCTCTGCTCATAAAAATATTATTCTGTAATGTTTTAAATTGTAATGCATATCAATAACTTACTTTTTCCAGGCTCCAGGTTCATTAGTAAGTCTGAAGATAACTTGCTGACACCCAGATGTGACTCAACTGCCCACCGGACCTCATGGTGTGCAGAGACCCCCGTAGGAGCCCAGGCCTTCAGCAGTGGGTCTTTCACAGATACTCCTATGAACCTGTGCCTAAAAAGCAACTACGTGTCTGAGCCTGCCATCATTGTATCCAAGCCCCCAGTAAGCAGCCTCCCCATGAAGCTGTGCTGTGCTTCCAGTGCAGAGAGCCTTGAGAATGAGACCTCCGTCCCTGAAGCCGAGGGACAAACAGGTCCCACCCTGCTGAAAATCAAGAAGGCCTTCTCAGAGTCTGGAAGTAATCTCCAGGCTGTCATACAGGACTCCTGCAAGGCCTCAGGAGCAGATATGACAAAACCATCCAATAGCATCCTGGTCCCTCCACCAGAGACTGCGACAGTCAAACCTCTGTCTGTGCAAACTGAAGCCCCCAGCTTCTCTATGCAGCAGAGCCATCTGGTTAATGAACAGAACATTACTTTTGGCCAGATTGAAATTGCTGCTTTGTCTCCTTTGCATGTTGATAGTGTAGTTTTTGAGGCTGGTGAGTGCTGTAGTCCAGTAATGAAGGATGAAAGAGGTTCTCGCTGTGCTTTTTCTACCGGTGGCCATGACAGCTTCATGGTGGGAGAAGGAGAAAGGGAGGTAGAGCAGATGAACTGCAGCAAGTTGATTGATGCTCTGGATATTCAAAGTCCTGCTCACTTCAGACTCAGTGTCTCCTCTGGACTGCAGTCAACTCCGTATAACAGAGGTCTTGAACTCAGAAATGAGTTTGTGACACCACCTAAAATGAATGCTATAGTCAGTGCGGTACATGAGGAGAAAGAGTTTTCTCCAGAGACTGATACCAAAGTCCAGAAACAGCCGACCTTTTCACCACACAGCCAGGAGGCAGAAAGGCGTCGTGTGGCAGACCACATTCAGCACTTCAACAAGCTCACCCTCTGTTCTCCCTCAGGCTCTAAGAGCAAAAAACTCACCAAGTCACCACTCAAATTCCACCGCACCCCTGTGCGTCAGACTGTTTGCAGGATCGACTCTCTCGTGGGAGAGAGCAGGAAACCTGTGAGAAATGTAGGTCTTGCCACCAGCCAGCGTGGGCAAATGGCAAAGGCTGTGAGTCTAGAGAGTGGCCTCTCCTCTCAGCCAAAACTTCAACCACACCACAGAGAACACGGGGAGCCATCCAACCGCATGTGGCCTGTAAAGAAACCCCCTCCAGTCCCTCCCAGAAAGCCAAGCACTAGATCCTCTGCTCTGGGTGACGTGACCAACAAGGTCCAACCAAAGATCCAAGTGGACTGTTTGGCCCCTGATCCATCAGGAGCTCAGAAGCCACTGCAGCAGGTAGCAGAGAAGGACATGAACTATTACAGAGGTTCACCCAGAAACCCTCTCAACCAAGGAAGGCTGCTGTCTGCTACTAAACCTGTTGATTTATAGTGACTATTCTTTTTGCCTTTTCTTTCTTTTTACTATGCAGGTTTCTGCTAAGAGTGACGTTAAACATTCTAACGTATTCATATTTTCAGGGTCTTAAATTATTGTCAGTTGTCCAGGTGCTGTTTGTGTTTTTTTAGGGCCTTATTGGGAGATGTTTGTATGCCTTATATCTGTTTTACTTCAGTAAAACAAAATTAGACATTAAAATGTTGACACATATCAGCCTATAAGATTACATGTTGGTGTTTAGTGTGCAGGCCAAATTGTGTAAAATGCGATTGTATGACTGGAGATGTTTTGAGCGCTTTTTATTTATGCCTTTTATTGTTAGATAGATGTTTAGAAAAAAAACCTTGAGTAACCTGAAAGCTGTTCCTTCTTTTTGTGATTACAGATTGTTTTCTGACTGTCATGTCTATAACAGGGAAGAAAACATGCACCTTTNTGATCAAATCACGTGCCGTTACTTTTCAAGTGTTAAGCCAAATTTTTTTCTCTCTTTTTTGCCAACTGCATCAGACTAATAAAGTCAAACATGAATTTTTGTAGTTGAATACATTTATTTATTTATTTATTTTTGAAAATGTGGGGAGTTGGTGCAGCCACAAGGGGGGGTCCTACAGCTACTCCAGACAGCTGCAGGCTGGGATATTCCTGGACCGGGAAATTCATGCAGGTCTCATTTGTTAACTGGAAGCTTAGACGACTGTTGACACTAACTTACAGCTGTATCCAGATATAAATTTGTATTACCTGAGAAATGCATGGCGTTGTTTACATAGTTGGGTCTTCAGAATATTTAACAAAACAAGTCTGTTCTGCAGCAGCCTCAGCTGCTATTAAAAATGTAACATTATGTTGATGACTAAACCCTCACGAAGGCGGCAAATTGCCATTTTTTTCCCCTTGTAGAGAGTCGGAAGCGTTTCCCGATGGGGTGAAGGTCAAAATCGTTCCTCGAGATTTATTCCCCACAGTCCACTGGGAAGCTTGCGTGCTTTCAAGTGTGTGAGGTATAACTGGACTTGAGGGAGAACGCCATGCATGTCATCCTAAAAGTTAGCCATCATAAAGTTGGAATGAATATTGAAATTACATGTTGAAACCATTAACCCAATGAGTTTACAGGGGCATTAATAAAATATGGAACAAACTGAGATCACATAACTCGTTTGGATGTTAAATGAACACACAGTGAACTAACCATATACTCTGGCTCACTGTATATACCACTGCAGTGTTTCTAAGTATGAAGCAATGGAGTATTTAAAAAAAAAAAAAAACAGGTGATTTTTTTTCTCAGGTTTGTCCGTGTGTAATACATCCTACCTTTATTTCAGACTGGACGTCTTATCACCCCCGTTGAATGGAAACGAAGGGCTCCAGAGTAGGGGGTCTTTGCGAATTTACAGATTTGCATCCACCTTTAACTAACCGGTTAATCGGTGATGTCTATAGAGGCTGTCTTGATTCACAGGTGCTGAATTTCGAGTCAGTTTGTAATTGGGTTTGTTTGCTGTAGAAGCCTGAACTCTTTTCAGTTATAACAGCACATTTAGATGTTTTGCACCGTATTGTCGCCACGCTAAGGGAAGTGTTGAGGGGGCGGATAGTCTTGATTTTCTCTACGTCGTGCTTAGCCAATAACTGCTGTGCACATCTCAGCTGGCAGACATTTAAAAGGGAGACAGTCCGGCGCTGTAGCAATTTGTATTAAACCCCCTGGCCCCTGTCTATGGAGCGCGTAGTCTCCCACCCATCCACAGTCCCACCACCAGTGTACAGTCGACAGCAGTAGGTACCTATCACCTCGGAAGGTGCCGTAGAGAAGCTACAGGATCAGATCATCGCACTTGTAGCAGTAGAGTCTCGCACAGCAGGTACGACATTTTTTTTTTAACTTACAGCTTATAGAAACAGCAAAATTGCATGCTTGTTATCTATTGCCGCGCGCGTTTGGACGCACTAATGGTTTACAGGACATGTGGCATAGTTTATGGTTGTCTTTGGTAGCATTATTGTGGATAATGGATAATTATGAGAACATAATTATATTCGTCTGTCGTTTATTTGGACTGAGGTCATTCAAATGAAAGATTGCTTTCCAACTCCAGTCTCCTTCTCATGTTGTTTCAACAAAGAAAAAAAGTTCCGTCTGTGCGTTTTTACGCAGCGTAAAAGCTTTGACAGCTGTGCCAACCCGTCCAAAGTTGAAACGGTGTGAGTGATTAATTATTTTATTTTTTTTCTCTCTAAGGATGGCCAACTCCACGCGTATCTTCTACAGTATGGTTTTCATCATTGGGCTGCTATCCTCTCCGGTGGATTCAAAAAGAAACAGAGGTTCACAAGGCGCCATTCCTCATCCTGACAAAAACAACCCAAACGAATCGGAGCAGCAACCACAACCTCCGCAGGGGGGCAACGGCTCCCGCCAGAGGACGGGCTCATCCTCACCGGCCGACGAAGTGCTGGAGTCCAGCCAGGAAGCTTTGCATGTGACGGAGCGCCAGTATTTGAAACGGGACTGGTGCAAAACGCAGCCTCTCAAACAGACAATCCACGAGGAGGGCTGCGTCAGCCGCACCATCATCAACCGCTTCTGTTACGGACAGTGCAACTCCTTCTACATCCCCCGGCACATCCGGAGGGAGGAGGGAGCCTTCCAGTCCTGTTCGTTTTGTAAACCGAAGCGTTTTACCACCATGACTTTTACATTGAACTGTCCAGACCAGCAGCCACCCACCAAGAAGAAACGCATCCAGCGCGTCAAACAGTGTCGCTGCATATCTATAGACCTGGACTAAACACAGTGATGATGTGTGTTTCATGTTTTCTTCTTAGTGGACTTGATAGCTGTCTCACAGCCAAGAAGTTGTGCTCGTCTCCACTTGGAGATAAGCACCGAACACGCTGATACTTAAGTTTCTCATGTACAGCACTTGAACAAATATGGAATTGCAACTTAAAAAACAAACAAATAAATAAAGATGTCAAAAGTAACTTGTTTCACCTCACCAGACTGAAAACAAGCATCGCTGCACGGAAATCTGACTCGGAATGGGCACGCTTTACGCACGGCTTCCTCATCTCACGGGACTGCATAACACCGGTCTTATTTAACTGCTCCAAACAGTCATTGTGACTGTTGAATATCTCTGTCCATCCTGTATTTTACGTATATGTTTGCTGAACTGGATGTTTCCACTGTGTGGAATTTGATGTAGGACTTTAAAAGAAAAGAAAAAAGTGATTTTATTTCGATATTTCAAGAATCGTTCAAGGTTAACCTAATTGATTTCTGTGAATTTCGAAGTCCACTAGTTAAAGTTTTCTTTCTTTTAAGTTGTGAAGATACTTAAATATAAAAAAAACTATGGCTTATAAGTTAGTTTAAATGGAAATGTACAGTGGCGGTTTCTACATTAACAAGGTGAAATATTTGTAAAATGTAAAACCACCTTTAATGTAACCCATTTGTTTATTCCTTTGATTAAATTATCCACCAAAACGAAATAAATGGATGCTGGAATATCGTGCAAATTAGTTGCTGTGCTAACAAAATCTTCAATTACCCATTCATCATTTCCCGCTCCCCTTCTGCGCAGAGCCAGAAGCTTATACGGTTACTCGCAAAAATCTGTCGCGTTCTTGGGGAAAATTAAAAAATATTTTACTAATTCAAAATTTGATAAACAAGTGATTAATGAGGGAAAGATTTTAGAAATAAAATTATCTATACTAAATACCACTGATATATTTCTAGTTACAGTTTGCATGATTAGTTTTGGCGTTTATGTGCCCTCGGTGTTAATATCAGTCAGACCTAAGGAGGGCCCCAGCATTTTATTAAAAAAAAAAAAAAAAACTCTTGGAAATGTTCTGATTCTTGTTTGATGCATTTTTTTGTAAATATGTAACACCAGTTCTGAATTTTAATATGCATATGCTATGAGAAATTCCTCCCAATTATTTTATTTCAGGAGAGGAGATTTCCAGGAACAATATTTAATTTCCCACAAAAAGGCACGACGCAATTCTGACTCACAGTTTATTGAACAGTCTTAGCTGAATTATGCATCATCAAATGACTCAGGTTCCTTACATAAATATCACATTTTCACAGCGCAGGGCTAAATCGAGGTGTTGACAGCAGGAAACCAGAAGAATCCGCATTAACATCTCTTTCAGAGTCCACGTCATCGTCGACTTATTCGGCATCCAATAGTTTATTCTTGAAATTTAAAACAATTCCATAAAATTACAAAGCATTTACATGAGAGCTACTGAAGGTTACATAAACCGACATACATACATACAGTAGAGGCTACAACAATTCCTTGGTCAGTATTTGCTTTTTGTTTTGTTTTTCCGACCCTCTGGGAGTAAAATAGAGCAATTTGACTTATACAGATTTTTATACAAAAGAAATGGCACAGGTGAAAGACTGGAGAGTAAAAACAAGCAATTGATGGGGCAGTTTATGAATAGGGTGACAATGAAAATCTGAGGTATAACAACTCACATGGCTTGAGGTGATAATCTTAAATGTTCTCAGTACTCAAAATGCACTCATCGTTACTCCAAATGTAAACAATTAAACTTTCTTTATTCCGTGCACAGCAGTTGACTTCCATAAACTCACTCAAAAAAATACCTTACAGAGTACATAAAATATATCCATTAATCGACTGACCCGTCAAACGACTTCTTAGTCAATCCAGTTACCACTCAAAAATATAGAATAAAGGGGGGCAAAGCTCTTTTCTTGGGCATAAAATAATTATTTCCTTACATAAATAGAATTTTCTTGAATGACACAGGAGCATAGCTACATCTTACATCTCTGTGAAAATAAAGCATGATCTTATTACACTTTTTTCAAAAATAAAATAGGATTTTGTCATGAAGAAATAGAATTTATACATTTTCTAACAGCAAACTCTACTCTTGCATAGGAAAAGAGGTGCAAAGAAGCTGAAATAAATACACATGGTTAGCAGTGGTGTGTGACCAGCGTGCGACAACATACAGCTAAAGCAAGCAGCTTAAAACTGAGATGGACGCAACATGATGTACAGCACTCAATGGAGGATTAATAACTTCTCTTTAAAACTGTCAGCGAGTGCCAGAACCTGTTGTGTTGTTCTGATGTTTTCTGAAGTACGATGTTCTGTGAGCCGAGGCTCTGGGCCAGACTTGTTGCCAGCTTCTGCTGTCCTCTGGCCGTCACCCAGGAGAGGTCAGTCTGGTGCAGTGCAACACACAATACAGCAAAACCTCCAGATTCTTTTTTTTTTTTTTTCCTTTTAAACACTCGCCCAACTTATAGACAATTTCTACACGTCTTCATCTGCGCTTAAAGCCCAGCGTAGATAACATCATATTTCTCAAAGCTGTACAGTCCCTGCCAATTCTACTACATGACATATTTACAAGACTTTTACTGAGCCGTGGTGAATGAAAAGCTACTCGCTACAGCAAAACACACAGGGAACGGGCTGGGTGAGAGATCTGTTTTCTCTACAGTGATTTTTCTGCCCAGCAGACACTTCCAGGAAGCCAAATCTGTTTGTAGATGGACGACAATGCCTGAAAAACACAGACTGTGTTGGAGGATAGTTTAATATAAATGCTATCTGCTACAGTTTGGAAAGTAAACTATTCTCGTGCTTCTGAAGGTCCAGGAGGAAGCTTGTGGATATGTCAGCTGGCTTTGCTGTGCATCCTACTGAACCCTGGAGACCTTTCACAAGCTGGGCACTCAGAGGTCACGCCATGCTGGATGAATGAGGTCAACCTTTGGCCTCTATGACTCGCCTCACTGCGGCTGTGTCAGCCAATCATCCTCGCTACTGGGGTTGTGCCAAAAAGCTTCGACACAAAGGTGGTAGAGAACAGGGGAAGGGAGGGGGTGTCCAGTGCTGTTAGCGGGGCAGAGATACGGCAGTGGGAGTAGTAAAAGTCTGACCGTGTTTTATTGTGAGTCCATACGGGGCACAGAGGGAAGGTCCAGTGTTACTGAGGCAGGTGGTAACTGCAGGATGGAAGGACACTGCACTCTCTCTCATCAGCTAGCTTTCTGAGCACCACCACCACCGTTCCTCATTTCTTCTTCTTCTGTCACTCATTTCGCTCAGCTGGAGGACACGCTGGCTTCCTTCTGCCGCAACTTCTCTTTCTGTTGACAAGAAGCACAAAAAGATTCAGTGTACTGATTTCAGCGCTTATGCAAGAAAGATCGGCTTTTGGAGAAATTCCATTTTGCTGTTGAATATAGATCAGTTCTCACCAGACTGTTGGCATTGATCTTCTTGGTCTCGACTCTCTTCTCTGCTGTGATCTTCTTGATGTTTTCTTGAGCTTCCTTCAACCTATGGGAGGGGGAAAAAAAAAACACCCACAAAAGCTTAATATAAGCAGACGCTCTAAAGGAAGCAGTACACACTGAAAATTCTGCAAACTCAATCATGACAATAGTAACACGAGTAACCCAGAAAAGTACAAAGCCACTCATCCTTATACTCTTGCGACGTTGTTTGCAAGAGCAAGAGATTTAAGTATCTTCCTGGGACACCCTGCATCATAGAGCCATGCAGTGCCCCCCTCTCTCTCTCTCACACACACACACACACACACACACAGATCCTCTCTGGAGTTTGCGGTCAGTGAAAGCCCTTTAAGTGGGAAACAGTAGAGAATGACAGCGGTTTGATGAGATAATGAGGCAGCCTTAAAAAAACAAACAAAAAAACAAAACACTTGGCTTTTATGAGTTCACAAACAGTATTTAAAATAAAGGTAATTGTACATAAGCACAATCAGCTGTGAGTAATGTGAGACACAATTACCTAGTAAACAATTAAAGAGAGCACTTAGATCCAAGTCAGGGCAGTGAAATTCTTAACACCTCCACAGCACAAGGTAAGAAACAGCTCAGGTACGATGAAGAAATCCATTTTGTAACCACGTTTTGTGTGCGGGCAAACCATGTGACACTTAACGCGGCACAAAAATGACCACACAGTCCCTCTGGACAGCAAAAGCTTACCGCTTCCTTCACGTCCAGCATCGCTGCAGTGTTTATCAGTTCTTTAATAAACCCACAGCCTTTTAACCACTACAAACCACTGTCCACTTACCAGTCCCTTGGTGGGGCACCCACCCCCTCCCCAATTATGCCTCAGGTCAGAGGAAACCTCATAAATTCAGGCCCCAGTCGCAGGACCAAGGCCTCAGCAACTCCCATTCACCTCCTCTTTGATGGCCTCCCTCTTTGCTTTAATTACAAACCAGCATCTGCACATCACCCTTGTACAATTAGCGCTAATTTGACATGATGTCCAGAGGTGTTAAGCACCAATCCAAAGGCGAGAGAAACAAGAAGTCTAGTCTGAAATGATTAAGCTTCAATTTTGGAGTCGTGCAAAGTTTTACATTCCCCGCCTGAGTTTTTTAAAGATCATTACTAATCTAAACTAAACTAATTAATCTGACATTTAACTTGAGGAATGGTACCAGCTCACCTTTCCTTGGAGATGTTCTTGCTTTGTCGTATCCAAGTGTTCTTGAAATCATTGCAGAATTCATACCAGAGCATAAAGATGTAACTCGGAGCCACTTCTTTCTCCCCGGACTTTGGTTTAATACCAAAGTAGTTCACCATGTCCTGGAAACTGCAGGGGGAACAGAGCAAAGGCTCAAGCAGCATTGTTTTATCACACATAAACACCTATAAATAATCTCAGGCGTGGCTTAAAGTATGTTTCTGTGAACTACTTAGGATTTTAAACAACATTATGAAGTACAAGGCAGTTAAAGTATGCATACTCAAGAAACCACAGAGAAAGAGATTCAAAAAGTAAAATGCAGACAGAAAATGATGGATTTAGAGCCAGAAGGAGAGGTGAGAAACAGAGCTGGAAGGAGAGTGTCCACCCTGCTGGGCCGCAGGGGAGAGCCAGTAGCGGCGGCTCCATTATCACATTGACCTCCACAGCCTGCATAGGAGGACTGCCAGAAGAGATGAAGACAGCCAAGAGCAGACTCCTATTCCTCCACACACACACACACACCCCCCTAGGGAACTCACAACCACAAAAACATGTTCACTGGCAGACAGTCAAAGACGTGAATGCACACATAAAAAACACAAAGATAAATCAGAGGAATAAATATATTCAGGATTTTTGGTTTTCTGCTCACTGAGCTGCTCTGCAACACTGTTTTAGGCCAGCTCCTCAGCTTAATTCAATTGTAACCAAATCTGAACTCTTCACAAGGCTCTCAGCAGCACACAAGGCATGAAAAGCAGCCTGCTGCTTCAGATTCCCTTCCCTAACCCAAACATGAAAGACATTTTCTGGCTGTGCCTGTCAAAGGGGTTGATAAAAGGGGGCCATGATTCAAGGGATGCTCTCTGTCCCACTGACACCCAGATATGCTCTGACCTCCAGATGCTAGGTGGCTTTTTTGCGACGCTAATCTAAGACAAGTTCATGCAGAGTCAAATGGTACAATATGGTGACCAGACGGCCAGCTAGAAGTTTGGGGG